>NDGM011187918.1:0-14459 GCA_002564305.1 Octomys mimax
GTAAATAAAATCTGAGAGGAATAACCAATACTGTAAAAGGGAAAGAAACTGTCCAAAGGGAAGGAACAAGTAGGACGAGGGAAAGGAGGGAAGAATGAAGGAAGGGAGGGAAAGAGCCGCACAGCTAGGCCGCACCCACGCGGTCTCCGCCCCCGCGGTGCCGCGAAGCCCAGCGTTTCAGCTGTCAGCGCGGCGCGGTGCTCCCTGGCATCGCTCGCTTCCTCGCCTCCACGCTCCTGGCATCAGTGTATTCTCCTCTTACTGACCGAGAAAGCAGAAACGGAAGTCTTAAACAACCATCCCCAGGCTCCCAACCGGTGACCGGGTGCAGGCGTGTGGCCTAGGTTAGGACTCCAGCAAAGTGTTGCCTGCGCTGCGCAAGTAAACGTGCCGTGGAATGTAAGGGCATGTCTGATGTCTCCCAGGGCAGCTCTTAGCCCCACATTGATTGCTTCCCTCCCTCTTCCCTTCTTGATTTATAGGAAGGAGAATTTCTTACTCATTCTCCTGACCCATGTTAAAGAATCAAAACTGGAAAGGCAGCACATGCTCTCCTTTGGTCAGCAGATGCTCCCCAAAGGCCCTTATCTGCGGTTTCCACAGGTGACACCATGGTGGCCGGGCGTGTGTGCCGCACAGCGAGAGCATCTGGGTGCACTCACTCACCCGCCCGCTCGGGTCCTGCTTCTGCTGCTCTCTGAAGCTCTTGTGTTTGTGTTGAGCAGAGCTATGCATCTCTGACACTGTCATTTCATGGATGTATTTTACAGCTGCTAATCTTAAATGTGGAAATACTGACCTACTGACAGTAAAAGGCGAGTAGAGCCATGCAATCCTCTCAGCAGATGTGCACAGGAAGGCTGTCTTGCGCTGCTTAGCTTGGTCAACCCAGTCACCTGATGGCAATGCAGCCACTGTCCTGCCTGCCTGCCTGCTGGCTCTCCACACCTCCATCCAGAGGAGAGGAGCCTGGGGTTTGGGATGGGGACAGCCGCAGAGTCAGAGCACCCAGCCTGGAAGGTGGCTGTTGCCTTCATCCTTGAACAGTTAAACATCTACCTCCCACCGAATGAAGAGTTCAGAACTTGCTACCCCAAAGTACTGTATTTCACTTGGACACATCGGTTATTTAACACTACAGACCCTTGAGCAGCAGCAGATGCAGCAGGACTCTCTGTCTTCCTCTTTCTACCTAAAAGCAGATTGCAAACTTTCTCAGGGGAAAAATGCCCTCCTTGTACCAGGAAGGAAAGAACAAGCTCACCCACAACTGGGAATCAACACCAGAATGCATGGACATACATAAACAGGTTCTAACTAAGCCTAATCACCTCTCAGTTTCCCCATATGACTCCTAGTCAATACCTGACAATTGACAGCCCTTAGCGCAATCGCTTTTGTGTCATCCTGTCCCCACAATTTGTTGCTCCTTATGTAAAAAGGTGTAAAAGTTTTTGCTCCTAACAGGTTCGTCAGATCTTCATTTTTCCCCCTTGAACATACATGCTTCTTTCCTACTTGTCTCTCTCATGCCAGCTTAATTCCCTGGCCAGTTTCAGAACCTAAGAGGGTTGGAGGGAGTGTTTCTCCCCCACAACAGCAAGTCCTGGTGCTTTGCAGGTTTCGGTGCTCTTCAGCAAGCACAGTCCCATTTAATGCAATAACACAATAACCCCTTGAGACAGTTCATGTTGTCATCATTTTCCATCTTTGGAAACCGAGTTCTATAGTGGAAAACACTGATTTGAATAAGGTTTCTACCTGGATAGCCAGCGCAATTTTTCCACGCCTGAGCCTGCATCGCTCGGTGGGAGGGTCTGGAGGGAAATGGAAGTCACGCGGCTGGAGCATCATTTCCTGCGCTAGCTTTGACGTACCACTTCTCTAAGGTCATCAGCTCGGGTTCCCTCAGGTCTGCGCTCGCTCGGTGCACAGATTCTTGGAATTCCTGGACCACCACACCCACATTCTGCTTTCAGAACCTTCGCCCTTGCTGGAATCATCCTCTGCAGCTGTGGACACTCCTTCGCGGGGCTTTGCCCACATGTCACCTCATGCAGGAACCTTTCTGGCCTATGTGCGCAGCAGCACTGCCTGTTCCTGTGACTGCTCCATTACGTCCACCACAGATGGGGTGGAGGGTTCCTAGGCCTGACTAAAAGCCATAAAGCAACCAGGATTCAGTCTGCTTTTTATTGTTACCATACACCAGGATCTTAAACATCACTGTTAGAATACTTTTTTCCAAGAAAAGCAAAAACTGATACTTTTTGTCAGTCAAAGTTCTAAACAATTGTTACAATTACTTTTGAGTTTTTTTTTTTAAAGAAAATCGTCTATGGCCAGGAGAGGTGGCCCAAGCTGGTAGTCTCAGCACTGGGGAGGCTGAGACAGGAGGATCACCACAAATTCAAAGCCAGCCTGTGCAACACAGTAAGTTCAAAGCCAGCCTGAACTACATAATGAGAACCTGTCTCAGAACACACACACACCTTATATGTACTATTTATTTATCTATGTTTTGGTTCCAGGAATCAGACTCAAGACCTTGAGCTTAGCAGTAGGCACTGTGCTACTGAGCTATAACCCCAGCTATACATTTTAAGTTAGTATATTTTATTGCCATCCTTTAAGACCTGTGATGATATTCTGCCTGGTAATTCGGAGAACTTCAAGCTGGAGAGTCAACCCATTCGCCAACAGGCAAGTCTATACATGTTTGTTTTGAAGATTAAATTCATGTTGTTCAGTGTTCAGATGGAAGGGGGAACATGGGAGGGGGCAGGAAGGGAGGGGAAAGGGAGCAAGGAAGGAAAAAATGGAAGCAACACCTTGTAAGTGGGGAGAGGACTACAGACTGCAGGGAGAGATGAGAGCGGGGTAAGAAGAGTCACGCTACCTCGTGCCCAGGTACAAAGTCCCCGCAATGAACATGGTCAGTGTGTGCGACAGATATGTGCTAACTTGAAACGATTTTAACTGTTCAGAGCTGTTCGGAGTGCACGAGCCCTCTCTGCGTGGGGATGCAGGCCCCGCCTTGTGGGTGGCCTAATCCTGTGTCGAGATCAGTGGCCGACACCGAGAAGCTGACAGGTGGAGCCTTGTGCTGACGAACAAGGACGGGCTAAAGACTGATTTTGATGAAGCCACTGATAAATTTTCAATTGGCTTAAAAACAGAAGCTATAATGTTATTCATTTTTTGTGTCAAACAATATATAGATATATTTCCTCTTTTCCAAAAATGCCCTAGTCCATCTAAAAACTTTAATCTATTTTCCCATTTTTATTTTTTAGTCTACCATTGTTAAGAGGCCAGCAATGTACTTGCTGCTGATTTTTATTTTCCTGGCATGATTATAAATATGAAGCCAACAAAATAAAAATTCCCTCCTGTTCCTCTCTTCTGGCCACCGCTAACACAGTCTTCGTATTGGTTCTCTGCTGCTGTATAAGGACATCGCCACACACGCTCGCTGTACGCCAGGGTCTGCACCAGCGGTCAGGCCTGGCCCGAGGGGTCCTCCGCTTCTGGGCCCCGTAGGGTGCAGCCAGGCACCCCCGAGGTCAGACTGAGCAAGGGTCTGCTCCCAGTTCAGGCGGCTGGAGCAAGGGGCAGCACCTGGCGGGGGCTGGCTGAGCACCCGGCCTCTTCTGGGTGTCGGTCAGGGCCTGTCCTTGGCTCGGTGCCCTTTGAGCCTGCCCAGTGGGGATCTTGCTCTCTCGAGGCCAGGAACCAACAGAGTTTCCAAGCAACATGGTCCCGCCTTGCTCGTGGTGTTGCGTCTCATCACCGTTGCCACGTGCTATTGGTTGGAAGCAAGTCCCAGGTGCAGCTCAGGTGAGACAGAAGGACCACAGGAGGCTTGAATGGCAGCAAGGGGTAAGGGACCCCCAGAATCCGCTTACCACATCATGGCTGAACACAAGTCTTTACAGAGTAATTTTGTTATATAAAGGAGGAAAATATTTAAAAATGACCAGCTCAGGATATCAAAGGCAGTAAGTATACCAAAGCTCTCCGCACTGCTTGATTTTTACCACAGCACTCACCTGAGTTCTCATGTTTTCGTTGTTTTATGCTATGTTCATTGTTATTTATACATGTAGCTGATGTATAATGAAATATTTATTGATATGCTGTCACAATTGTGTAGACGGTACGTTCATATTGTTTCATGCTTGCCGCGTGCCGTGCTGTGTGTCACTCCTCTGGGTCGCGTCGTCTCCTGAGACGAGCTCTTGGTCGCAGGCCCTCCATGCTCTGCTCACTGCGCTCAGCACCTAGAGCCGCACCTGGCGCACAACAGGGCCTAAGGAATGAACATTTGTGGACCAGTGTGCATAATTTTTGAAGTGTTAATAGGAGGAAATAGTGACCTTTCGAGGTGTTTTACATCTTGTTGCCTTGTTACTTTTCTTACTGCTGAGACAAAATGCCCAACACCCAAAGTTAAAGGAGGAAACATTTACTTAGCGCACAGTCTAGCCCGCCTTCAGCTACCTCCGAGGCAGGGGTCCTTGTGGAGGGGAACAGTCCGCAGTGGGCAGAGGGCAGCAAGGCAACGAGCCAGGGTCGACCACAGCTCTTCCCATCCTTCCGTTTTACCCAGGTCCTCAGGGCAGGCAGCGCTCACACCGTTAATCCCAGGGCCCTTGGGCCTAGCACTGCACCCTGAACCAATCCCAGCACCACACACTCCAGGTCCGCCTCCTCTGAGGAAGCCCACGTGACCCAGGAGGATGCCGCAGACCTCTCTTGCTACAGTGCTCTGCGTGCCACTGAGTGCTATCAGGCCTTCTCCTCGCCCAGCTCGCGCCACTCACCTACCTCCGGCCACTCTCAGTCTCTCATCCCAGAAGCACTCCCCTCTTCACAAGTTTAAGCCCAGCTTTGGCCCAGGGTCTAGGCCTTGGCTCTGGTTAGCCATAGTTCCGACTGGACTTCGGACCCCTGGCTCCCCGCAAGTACAGACATGCATTGGGCTCTTTATTCTCGCAGGAGGTTGCACTGGAAGTGGTGGATTGGATAGCTTATCGGAATTCCAATAACTTTTCCCTGGGATTACAGTGTGAGCTCCTCCAGGCTCAGACAGGAACCTCCATATATGAATGAGTAAAGCCGCACAGGCTGGGATCTGACTGTGACGAGACAGGAGGCAGCACAGTGGGCGTCCTGAGGAGAGGTATTCTCCAAGCGCACGGGAGCCACGGGCATCCAGCAACGGTGACGCAGACTGTGTCTGAGTCTTAGCGACTTTGCAGGTGTGTGGGAGGGGCAGCTAGAGATCTACTTATAAGGAGCCGTGCTGCTGGATACAATACCTGGCACCCACACAGTGAAGTGGAAAAGGCTTCATCGGCTGGCGTCTTGAGTCTCTCATCAGCTCTCTCCAAGGCAGGAGGAGCACGGGGAAGCGGTGCCCCAGTGGGGGGATTGAGGAGCAAGCCTTAGACCCCCAGGTCATGACCCCCTTGACGCAACCAGACACCTAGCACTGTGGTCACCAATCCCTGGGGCAGAGCCCAGGGCAAGCGGGTTGAAACTGCACCTCGGGCATAAGGCCTAAGAGGCCTAGCTGATGCCAGCCACAAGGCGTACAAGAACAGAGGCAGGTCAGCCAACGGTAAAGACTTTGATCACAACCTATGACTTTTCAAGCTATTAGCACAATCCAAACCTCATGAAGGCTTTTGGCTGCTTGGAGACATGCAGTGAGCTAGGGGCTCTGGCTCCTGGTAAGTCGTAACTCTAATCTCTGGGCTCAACCTGCATATGCAGCAACATCCTAAGCAACACTCGGTCGCGCTTGCGCTGCATCTTGCCTGCCGCCTGCCTGCTGATGGGCAGTCAGGCCGCCCCTCCTTGTGCTGCTGTCAGCATGGCTGTCACGAGCGCTGGTACGCAGGTCGCTCCATTCTTCAGGCAGATGAGGGTTTTGCGGCCATCAGAGATCTGCTTGGCGCCACATTTGCCTTGAACTGTGCTCCACATCTCTTGTAATGTGGCCAAAACCTCCTCATTTCTGCTCCTCGTCCTGTTCCGAACCAGCATCACACTGTCCTCCTCAGGCTCCGCACGCTGGGCGTGGCTCGTCCACTTCTGAGCATCTGACAAGTCCCTGGGGTCAGGCCCTCCCCCGGCTGGATTCCACAAGGAAGGCCAGCGGTACTGTGATTTACCGTGCAACGCACAACTAAGGGAGCAGAGGGAAGGTCAAATAGGAGAAGCAAATTATTTTATTTTTATGACAGAAAAGAGTACCGTGAATTACAGTTCATGAGTGAGTTTCCTTACATTTTTCCTAGTTTTCTTAAGACAGTAAACTGTGATGGAAACTGACAAGGCTGAGCTCGGATGACGGCAGGGTGTACCTATCCCTAGAAAGAAGGGAGACAAGTCCCAGGGTGAGCAACTTTTCAGGAGTCTTATAACCTGTGACGGTTGCCCTGAAGGGAGCTGCGTGTTCATTCAGCAGGCGTAACACAGACTGTGTGTTAATTACCCAGTATCTGTTCTTTTTTAGTAGCCAGCCCCAGTTTTATTTGGGATGGCAAAGTACTCATTTGAAGGCAAACCAAAACAAGCCAAACGGAATATATATATATATAATCTGTCCTGCAGTCAGGAATGGGCACATGAATAGTTGTGGTCAATAAAGTACTAGTAGAAAGCACTAAATGAGGCTTCCAGAAAAGCTCCTTAGGGCGAACGGAAGAGCCGGCCCTCACTGTCCTGTGCCTGCTCTTCTTCCTGCCTGGAGCCCAGGTGTGAAGAGGCCCAGCAGCCCCGTGTGAGCAGGAGGCACACACAAGGAGCCCAGAACAACTCCAGGCCTGACGCGCCGCGCACCGCCGACCTGCCTCTTCTGCCTGCCTGCCTGCCTTAGCTCTCTCGTGATGTCACAACAAAAGACGAAAGCTCCATAGTTTACAATCCACCGTCATTTGGGCTTTCTGTTGCGTACCACCAGACTCCATCGCCAAGAGATGTAAGTTTAGAGGCAGCTGCTCCTTTGGTTGTCCTCAGATGTCCAGGGACTTCTCCTTGGGCCTAGTTCACTGCCTGTAACCTGGGAGAAAATCACATCAGATCGGGGATGCGGCCGACATGCTCTTCTGTCCAGCCCTTACCTTTGCCTTGACGCACACAGGACCCCCCTCCACAGACCTAAAGCTCAAAGGTGCTCTTCAGAGCCGGGGTCCAGCAGCCCAAGGCCAACCCCGCGGGCTGCGCGGATCTGTGAGACACGTCGAAGCACGAGAGACAGCGTCCCGGAGCGTGTCGGTGAAGCTGTGCCGTAACCGCGTGCTCCCTGTGGAGGGCTGCAGAGGCTAACAGCCTGGGTGGAAGCGGACTTCTGTCCTCAAGCCTCGCTCTGACCACGGACTGGCCGGGTCGCTAGCCTCACTGTGACATGGACTGCCGGGTTGTTCGGGCTCCGGTGCTTTGCGTCCCTGCACCTCTGTCCTCTCCCGCAGACTGAGGAGTCAGAATTGCCACCTTGAAGGTAGCAACACGGCACCTTGTAGAAGGCACTCAATAAATCGTCAGTATTTTTGTTAGTCGTACTTACTCCTAATAATTATGATCTGTTGTGTGCTTTTGTTTGTCGCTTATCAACTTGAAAAGCAAGAACTTGCCTTATAGGTTTTTGTGCCTTCCTCATCTCAGAGCAAAGAAAGCGTGTGGCAGGTGCTGAGGCTGTCGTGCCCGCGTGATGGGGACCGATGACAGCCTCGCTGGTTATCTGGTCGCTTCTTGATTAGATTAGACAGGGAGCAAAGAGGTGTCTGGAGGCTGACACCACATTTATCTGCTTAGAACAAAATCGTCTTTCAAAAAGCTATAGAAATCTACAGGAAGCCATCAGAACATTCGCAATGCGGGGACAGTCCTTTCTACAGATTGTCTTCTTGGACATGCATAGGTTTTGTAATTAGAAAAACGGTTAATGTTTTCAACAATCTACCTGGACAGAAAGCAGAGGTTACAGTAGGAGGAGGACTGAACTACGTATTAGCACATATGGCTTCCTACTAATTTTTTTAAAAATGTATTTAATACAGGGTCTCACGCCACAGATCGGACTCATAGTGATCCTCCTGTTTTCAGCCTCCCAAGCGCTGGGATTACAGGCGTGCGCCGCCATGTCCAGTCTCTGTTGCTGTCTCAGCATGCCCCGGGGGCGGGACTGGCACGGCGTGCTGGGACTTGAACCCTGGTCCCTTCATCTGCCTGAGCAGGTGCTGAGCCAGCTTGCCGGCCCCTGCTAATTTTTCTTGGGCAGGGTGCCTTCCTCAAAATGCAATAACCTAATAAGCTGAATTGGGAAGTCCTCGGTACATCAGCACATGCTTACTATTGTGTTAGAAGGGGTAGAGGTATAATTTCCGATCTAGAAAGTACAATGATTATCAGAGCAAAGAACATCTTTCTTTCAGTAAACAGCACCAGAGTGATTTCATCAAGGCTGACTGAGAGAAGATTATTAAACATTCAGAAAGAAAATTCTAGGAACCTGCTTTCTAATTAACATTGAAATGAAATCCACAAAATAAATATGTATCCAAAGTTTATGCAGTCCCAGGCGAGAGTGGAGACAGATGCAGATTGGTCTAATCTGCTAGCCTTAGAGACATGAATATTTGTCAGGGAACATGGAGTGGAAAACTGACATTCTGTTCAATTAAGAAGGACAGAGTAAAAATGATGATAGCAATTTCCTTTGTCCAGTTAAATCAGGCTGCTAAACAATAAGCTACTCTCTGACCTTCCTGGGAAGGGCCATGATGGTTTCTAATGACCATTAAGTAGCCAGCTGCCTCTTGCAGATGTTCAGCAAGTAGAAATCGGGAAAACATTTTCTAAACTGAAAAATCACCCAAGGAAGAATCTACAGCACTTTCTCCAATGTAGCCTTACCGTCTCTAGCTGACACTCCTTAATTTAGAGAATCAGGGAGGACTGCTAAGAGCGGCAGACCAGACTGAATACAGGGTACTCCCAGCAAAACCAAGAGGCCACTCTCTGCTTCTTGCTAATTTGTGCTACAGCTGCTCAAGAAAGGTTTTCAAAAAAATAGCTCCTCTGGGTACTGCTCCAAGACCCCACTTAACCTGGAGGTGCCTCCTCAGCATTCGGGAAGATGTGTGGTTTCTTAGTTCTGTCCATGACTTGCAGCTCTAAGAATCAGGAACACTACTGACTGTGCCCTGGATTACAGTTTCCAGCTGTGTGTCCCCCGGCAGGCATGTGGGCAGGCACATCAGTTCGTGCTGCGAGTCTGTGGGGATCAAATCTCTCTTGGTGCACGTTAATGTCCACATTGCTGTAACACAAGTTGCAGTTAAACATGAACTAACAACACAGATTTTAAGACTGTTTCTTCTCCATTCATACGTCTTCCCTTTGCCCCAGTTTCTTCTTCAAATTTGTATTCCACGAAAGCCATAAAGGGTGTCCATGTACCAAGCGCCCAGTCCCTGGGGGACACTAACTACATGACCAAATTCAGTGTTTTGATTCCCATCATCAACCCTTCAGGATGTAATTTGATTTGATTTTTGCCATGGTGAGTAAGCAAACACAAGACACGTGTAGCATGATATTTTAGTATTATTATCATCATTGCTATAGAAGTAATGTGTATATGTACGTGATTTTAAAAATTCTAGCAAAATAGCATGGTAAGAATGAAAACTCAAATTGCCTCTCTCTTATATCTCCAACTTTCATTCACTGAAATACAGTGCGTGTGAAACTGGCCCTAAAGCTGTGCAGACCCTCTAATTAAGAGGTCGGGTCCCTTCCATCCGGGGCAGGCTTGCAGTGCACTCTGGCCAAGAGAGTACTGTAGAAGGGGCAACAGACCAGCCCAGGCCTGGGCCTCAGGCTCCCTGCTTACTCTCCTGGGACAGTGCGGGCACCCTGGAAGTGCTCAGCCCAGAGAGAGGCTGCCGGAAGGGCACAGACCGTGAGGAGCGAGCCGCTGGACACCCAGCCCTGAGCCACACCACAGCCGACCTGGCCAGAGCAGCCTGGAGGAAGCCAGCCCAGGTTGCTACCTGGCTATGAGCTTCAAATAGTCGTTTTTGAAGCCACTAAGTTTAAACATATTTGTTCTTCAGCAAAACGCGCGAGGTGATAATTTGCCATCTGTGGGCTATAAAGGTACAGCAACATCTAAAATCTCATGGAATAATAAAGTAATAATGAAAGGAGCCAGAAGTATGGGTCCAATGTGATCCTGGGTACAGAGTACTATAGCACCAGCAGCAGCAGCCCCTGTAACACCAGAGGACTTGGGTAGAGATGGAGCACAAAGGAAGGAGCTTTGATTTTGTAACATCACACAAATTCAAGCCAGCAATTGCTGGCCCCTATTCTGAGGTGATTTAGTTTTTCTAGGAAAGGCTCCTTCAATCTTTTGGCTGTGGGACTGAACCCAGGTTCCTACTGCTCTTCTATAGCTGGGCTGGAGGAGGTGGGGAGGAAGAGGACTGTGGCTGTTGGTCTCCAGCAGGCCGACTGTCAGGGGCCCCTGCTGCTTAGAAATCCTCAACACTGCTGGGCACATGTCACAATCTTCCCTCACCCGTTGCCGTCTTCCTTCTCTGGGCTGGTGCTCCTGAGCCTAGAACCTGCCTGGCGCAGTTTCCCTACCGATACGAAGAACAAGAGCGAGGCCGGGTCATAACTTCCTCTCTCATAGAGGTGCGCCCCTTTCCGGCCCAGCTTGTGAGCCAGTGGGGCCTCTCTACAAGGCGTCTTAAGTCACTGGATTTACATTTATTTACATTCTGGTCTTTATAGTGCTTTGTCTGCAGCTTGACTCTGAACACTAGAAAGAGAACACGTAACTCGCTGTATGTGAACATACAAGCATTCTTCACTGAGAATCGGCTAGCGCGGTTCGAGTCATAAAAAGGAAACACAGTGTTCCTTCAGGGTGCTTCTGCAGCTTGGAGAAGAACCTGAAGGGTCGGTTTTTCTTACGCGCTACCGAACTGCCCACGCTACCTACCACTGCAATTTAGACTGTCTCCCATTTGGACCGACACTTCCTTGTGTTCTTCATGTTTTTCTTAGAGCTCCTACAGTCAAATTTAGTGAGAAGGCAGAGGCTATGTTTATTAGAATACAAGAATTAAAATACTAATAATATGAAGGAATGAATAGTGAATAACCTACAACATTTTCAAGAATTTTTCCTTATTTCCCTTGTCTTCCTTCTCTCCGCAGAGAGATGACTATCTGGGGAGAGACGTGACCTTTTCTTCTCAGCCTAACACTCAAATCTGTATTTATCTCTGGGAAATACAAACTGTCAAGTCCAGACTTCCTGACAGCTTCAGAAGAGTGCTGGGAGGCGAAATGTCTCTGAGAATCAGTCCCTTGGCGGATAAGGGAGGTACTGGAAAGCACGAAGAGGGCAGTGCTGGAGCGAGCTACAAAAAGGCGGCATCCCGCTGGCACCTCTCCTCCATACACAGCACACAGAGTGCCCCAAGACACTGCCAGTGCCTGCTTGGCATCCAGCTAGATGATACTGATCTGAAGAGAAATTGCACTTCAACATTTGGGAGAAACCCTTCAACGAATGCTGCAATTAAGGTCGAGTGAGGATGGCTGGTCTACCGTGTACCATTATCTGGGTGCTTTTGTCTCTGAGTATTGTTTAATAAGACATACTTCATTATGCATCACTAGTTATAATGTATTCATTAATTTTTATTGTTTAAGACAGACAATACTTTTATCTAAGCCAGAAGTGCTGCTCATCTGCCCCCTGCCCGGGAGCCAGGGCCATTGTCTGCTTTGTCTTCCTTCCGTGAGGATCACAGCAGGGGACCCTTTGGAGGGGAGCCACATTCTGGACCTCTGCTCTCCTTCAGGGCCATGGCCTCCCCTAGGGCTGATCTTTCCTTCCTATTTTTCTCTCAGCTCAGATTCCAAGACCCTGGAATCTCCCTTAATTCGTCTCTCTTGAAAACTTCCAGTGCCACTGTGGTAATAGTCAGTGTCAGCTTTCTTCCTGAATAAGTGTTTTCCACAGACCACCAAATTCCCCTGACCTGAATTCCAGAGTATTACAGCCATGAGGGGCCAAAGTCAGTCAGGCCAGTGCTGCCAGCCTGTGGCATTTGGGTGGTGCATGGAGACCCGTGTCAGCACCGAGTCCTGGAGTCCTTAGGCAAACGGTGTTTTCCTCCCTTCAGGGCCTGATGAGGATGTGGCATCCGTGATGACTTTGCAATTGGAAAGAGTCCCCATACTCTAAAACTCAGGAGCCACTGATCTGCACCCGCCTCTTCATTCTACACAGGAGAAAAACAAGTTCTGTGCAGGCGGTCTTCCCAAGGTCAGGCGGTAAGTTAGGGTGCTGGGCCTGGGGCGGCCCTTCTGCCCTTCCCCGGCTGCTCACATGCTGCAGCCGCAGCTGCCCCTGAATCCGCTGCAGGAGGGTGACATCTTGTCCTCTGGCTCCACTCACCGGCGACAAAGAAACGTTTTCCCCCTCAGATTCATTGAAAAGTGTTGCCGGGATATAATAAACAGACAAATATTTTCAAAAACTAGCCCCCACCCTTTTTGTTCTAGATTATCTTACTAACTGCCCCTGCCACTGGTGAGCAAGAAACCCTGGACCTGAGGGCCATTGAGGACATGCAGGGAAAGATCCCACTGCTCCTGAAGCCAGTGGTGTGGCGCTGAAGGAGGACCAGGACCAAATTTCTTCTCTCGACATTTTCCAATTAGAATCCAAGAGATGAGGGCAGGCAGGTGGTAAGGAAATATTGGGACTGGTGCATAGGTTGAACCATAAACCTAGAGAGAAAGAGTAAGAGTGAGATAGGGAGGGGGGGGAGAGAGAGAGAGAGAGAGAGGAGAGCATTAGAAAATGAGTATGAGGACCACGTGCTCAGAAGGAGACAGAAAGAGGAGAGAGGGAGGCTTGGAGAAGGCTCCCAGACTCAGCCTATCTCCCAGTTCCCATCTCAGGAAGTCCAGCTTCCCCCGATGGTAGAAGCATTCTGAGTTTTACAATAAGCTTTATAACCCAGATTGATTTGAGTAGGGCTTGGGCTCTGAATCAGCAGTCAGCTTAGGGGAGAAATCCACATCCCATGAGTGCCTCAGAATCCTGGAACATGAGAGGTGGGAGAGCCAGGGTGTCTTCTGGCTGAGGCCGCCCCTTGGGGAGGTGGAGGTGGGTGGGTGGACCTCGGCTGTCCTGTCAGTGTCCCTCCTCATGTTGGTGCTGATGAGAGACACCAGGCGGGCATCAGGACACCATCCAGCCTGAGCCTTGGTGAACAGCGGAGTATGCCACGTCAGTCCCAGGATTCCACGAAGGCCTCATCTTAATCCCAAACACCCCTTTCTTTCATCCTTATGCGTGAGGAGCTGCTCTCTCAGAACTTATGAATAGGAATGAAGGTCTGATGTAACCACCCTGCACCCCAACTTCCAGCGGGGGAAAATGACTCAGATTTCTGTTGTAAAGGTGTTTGACATGAAAGACCTGGTTTATGGAAATTTAGGAAAAAGTGCGCTGTGGTGCTGAAATTTTTTGTCCATATCATTTTTTTTATTCTGAAGGCAAAAACCCAAAAATAATAACTAGAAATACATCTCCAGTGTGGTGACAGAAAGAAGCTGCCAGCCAAGTGGCAGGGTGAAAACAAAGAGGGAAGACAGAGAAGACTGTAACTTGAAAGAAGGACACAAAGCTAGAAGGGAGAACTGAGACTGCTGGTGGCAGGCGGGATTGTGCATGGAAGGCCTCTCCAGGTCCCCTGCATGAGCAGGGGCAGCGGCCCAGGAGCAGCGCTGCACGCAGGACGCAGAGGCCGGCCATCCCAGAGCGCAGCAGAGTGTGTAAAGTCTGCCCTGGGCCTTTGGATATTGGAAGAAGAAAGCTGGAGGAGTAGGCAAGAGAAAGAGGGAGAAACGGGTCACGGATTCTTTAAAAAAGCAGGTACGTGGGAAACTGCAGTAGCCTCAGGCCTCTGCCTCCGCCGCCTCAGCCCTCAGGAGAGCTGGTTCACTGATTTAGAGAAGTTCTGATCGTTATCGTCAAGGAATATTCTAGATGCTGTACCGCACAATGTTGTGGAAGTAAATACGACTGTGTGGAGATATTAGAGAAGAAGCAAAACGGTATATGTCGGCCTAATTTTCTTCCCCCTCTTTCCTCCAAATGCCTCCAAGGCTGAGGGAAGCCTGGAGATGCAGCCGAACACTAGGGAGCTGGCATTTCTGTCACCCTGCCTGCGCCACCAACACACACGCTCCCTCCTCCCGAGTCCTGGGAACTGCTCCCCAGGGCGGCTCAGCTCTCTCTGTAAGAAGTACAGCTCAGGTACTGCGGCGAGGGATGGACGTCACTAAAGGGCAAGAGGAGTGTGACCTAGCAAGGCAGGTGCCACCCTCTCTCTCCCCCTCCCTCCCTC
>NDGM011187920.1:2500-28850 GCA_002564305.1 Octomys mimax
CAATTGCTTTTGGCTGGAGAGATAGCTCAACAGTCTAAGTACCTGCCTGGCAAGCGTAAGGACCCAAGTTCCATCCCTGGTATCACATGCCATGCCAGCCCAAAACGGAGGAGGCTGAAACAGGAGGATCACTGTAATTCTGAACTGCCTCATGAGACCCTGTGTCCAATACAGTAAATCAACTACTTCTTGGATTTTATGTAAATGAGATGACAGTGACAGTGACAGATTCCGTGTCCCACAAAACAGTGAAGTATTAGACTAAGTGGTCCTTACTGTCTTTTGCTTTATGATATCTGAATACTTTGCATTATACCTACAAGGCAGACTCAGAATGAGGATACATAGGTGATTGTTGCTTATCTGGATATGCGCAGGTTCCTTCAAGTTACTTTTATGTTTAGCAAATTTATTGATATTAAAAAGATGGGAAAAAAAACTAATGATGTATGCTGACCTAGGACTTAATGGTGTGTACTGAAAAGAGTCCTCAAGCAAAAAATCTGTAGATGCCCCTTACCTAGTTCCTTACGGGTGCCTAACAAGCCAAGGAGTCCTGACAGTTACCCTGACACCAGCTTGGGCTGAGAGCATCTTCTCAGGGCTCAGTGCTGGGGAAGAGTTACTTGTTGTGGGGGTTCATTACAGATCTGAATTCTGTCTAGAGCTGAGCTGTGTGCATCTCATGCTGATTTTGCCATCAACTCAGATTATTTCACAACACGGATCTTGTCGTGTTCTCCTTACAGGTTTGGTGTCTGGGCAACGAGACTCGGTACCATATCAACAAGAGTGTAGACGGCTCCACCTTCTCAGTAGTCATCCCCTCTCTGGTTCCTGGAATCCGGTACAGCGTGGAGGTGGCAGCCAGCACCGGAGCCGGCGCGGGGGTGAAGAGTGAGCCTCAGTTTATCCAGTTAGGTGAGCATCGCGCAGCTCCCAAGTGGCAGGCTGTCGTTGCACCACTATTCCTTTGCTGCTTTGAGTATGATTGAGCCACTCTTTTTTCTTTGCTGTATTTAGGTTATTTTATTTGATACTGAACATAGATAAGCTGAGAGGTGGCTTAGCCACCTTTGCAAGCCCAATAAAATAATGTGATATGCCTTATACCACCAATGGCATGAACTGTTTAAAACACAGATGGATATAGGTGTAAACACAGTCACAGATTGCCTCCCTGTGGGGACACATCCTGAGAAATGCGTTACAGTGATTTATATTTGCATGAACATTGTCGAGTGACTTCCACAAATTAAGATGTCTGTGATGTCATTGGCTCATAGGGCTGATGGAATGATAGCCACCTACATCCACTGTTGACCAGAACACTGCTGTATAGTGCACAACTACACAACTCAATGTACACTTATGCAAGCACACATGTTAAATAATATTTCATTTTATTGCTTCATAGTACCCTGATTCTATCCTATGGATTTTTTTTCTCAATTCTTCAACAAATAATATTCAATGGCCACCAAGAAAGACCAGCAAACAAGAAACATATAGCATGTAACCTCATGGAACTCACTTTTAGTTTTAAAAAAGAAAAAAAGTGGGGGTGCTGGCAAGATAGCTCAGCAGTCTGAAGTATCTGATCCCTGGCACCATGTGCTGCGCCAGCCCCACCCTCAGTCAGGGTGGGCTGAGCCTGCCAAAAAAATTTTTAAAGCATAAAAAAGGAGGAAAAGAAGAAAAACAGCTTCTATTCAAAACTTAAATAAGTGTTGGAAATTTCTAGCAGTGCAAAAATTATGTTTGCACTTATGTCTACTGAAAATTGTAACCTTTTTTAATAACAAAAGATAAATGGAGAACTCAAAGCACTGGAACATGTTTACATAGTAATTACTTAGAAAGTTCAATAGAGTTTGCACTTTGAAAGTATTAGATTAATTGTTCCAAATCCGACTCAGCCTTCCTGACTACAGCTCGGTATGGCCAGTGCTGTATGAGCACAGCGTACAAATCAATGAGTGATTGCTGGTAAAATCTAAAATGGACAAATACAGCAACAAAATGCTATTGTTAGTAAATGGTGGTGAGAAAAGGTCAGATTTTAAGAGGTGACCTTTAAAATTATGAAAGCTACAGAGAATTCCACAGGCAATTTTGCATGTATGTGTCACAGATCAGAATTCAGCCTATTTTATATCTGATGCTGGACAGTAATACACCAACAAGAATATATAACACCTATACTTCATGAAAAGTACATACTAATTTTGTGTACTAATAAAAGAAATGACTGCCTAAGATTAATTCAAAATTAAGGAACGTTTGTCTTTGATTAACTCTGTTAAAGTACATAAAGAATTTAACATTCATTTTATAAATACTGTTCATATTCCAATGTTAAGACAATGCTACCTGCCTAACATGCAAAGGCTGACCAAAAGATAAGGTATGTATTTAAATTTTAAAGAAAAATTACAATGAAAGACATTAAATCTCCTCAGAATACATACCCTGGCTTTGAACTTATGAATCACACTGTAGTTGTCATTTTCTGAAACCTTCTTGGAAGTCTCCTTGTTTTTTATGAGGTGTTATCAAAAATAGAGTTCATGCTGCAGCCACGTCCTTCCAATGCCAAGGCAGCTCATAAAGGTATTCCAGCATGTCCTCATTCCGCGTACTCCCTGGGTGTGGGGCCATGAGCCTTCCAAACTCTTCCCCAAAGTCAAAATGACTATGACAGGAAAATATTGCAGGCCTGTTTAGGGCATGGAGGAAGCCAGGACCAGCCACATCGCTAAGGGCACTCATGAAGAGGAATTTCCAGAACTTTCACTGCAGAAAGTGGCAAGGATGATGGGATCAGTGTGTTGGAAATGAAGGGGAGGATTCTAAGGGAGGCTAATAGTAACATATACTGTACTGAATCTTTTAGAAAAAAATAATATAGTTTGTTTTTCACTGAGACCTTGTGTACTTGTGAAATTTTTGTGTTAGAACTCAATGAAAGTTCTGTACTGGGGGGAGAATTGTGTTCCACGTGGACAATTCTTTAACCTTGGCTTCCTGAGTTGTCTCTGGGCCAGTAGAGAGAGGAAAGGAAGTCCTGATGCTATGAGAGAGCTTAAGTGGCTCAGATGCAGAGCTGCGCCCTCTGTGGCTACAAGTTGATGGACAGGGATACCACAAAATAAAGTCACTGGCTGGGGGACTGCTTCTTCATGACACACGTAGACAAGCCTGTGACACAGACCATTCTGATTATCACAGCCATGGGCCATTTTGGGCTTATCTTTTTCATTTTACACATTTCAGAAAAATGATTCTATACATGATTTTATTTTATTTATTTACTTATTTTTTAATGTATTTGGTACAAGGTCTCACTATGCAGCTCAGACTTCTAACGATCCTCCTGTTTTCAGCCTCCCCAGTGCTGGGATTACAGGCATACGACACCACGCCTGGTCTTGGTGGCTGGCTCAGCGTCCCTGGGGTGGGGAAGGGATAGCATGTGTTACTGGGGCAGGCGCTTAGACCATTGAGCTGTCTCTGCAGTACTCCATTTAAAACAAAATAGCTCCCTCTCTTAATTCAAGCAATGCAAGAAATGGTAAAAAATTGCTCAGTGCATCAGTTCCAATATTATATATGATATAGGAGAAGCAGGTATGTTGAAGAAATAATTGCCACTCAGATATTTCCTACCTGCATAGAATGTCAGGATAGCTTGATTAAAATTGAGACCGTAAACCACATTCTGACGACACTTCCTATTGTTGATGTTGCTCTCCTACTTTTGTAACGTATGACTTTTAGTCCTTGTTTTTTGCAAGATGAACTTGGAAAAGGGCCATCTGTGATTTTGTTAGTTACGATTTAAATCATGGGATTTAAGGGCCAAATTGGTTTTCTTGAAATCATAAATATGTTCCAGTTCTCCATATCTAAATGTGGCCTCAGCTGCAGCGAGACAAAGCCTGTGATGCAGCGGGCTGCTGTAATTCATTAGTTACACTGCACTTTATTCCACTAAGCCCATATGGTCGCTTGCATGGGACCTCTCTTGGCAGTTTCCATAAAATCTGAAGCTACTCAACTTAACCTTGTGCAAATAGCCATGAAATCTATAAACCTAGCAGATACAAAGGGTGTATTAGGAATAAAAAGAATAGATCTGCTCAGTGAACTTTCAGAGGATGAAGTGCTCTTAGGATAACCAGAGATAAAAGGACCTGAAACATGAAATAAAACTTTCAGCCAACCAACAGTTGGAGGCAGGTGACTCTTGGTGAAAATGGGATTTTCAGCCTTGACCCTGCATAGAGTAAGATCTGGAATTCTGTTCAAGGAAAAAATAAAAAATGAAAAACATGCCACCCCCATCCATCCATATAATGCAAGAAGGAATTGCAGTTTGTGTAGAAAACGGTACTGTATTCCTCCAGGCTCTTTCTATCATCATCAGAGACTGCTTATTTTTCCTGTGAAATGTCTTATTAAAATGTGATATCATTTAACAAGAAAAATAATCTGTGGGGGATTGTTTTTTAAGGAATTGTTCATAAAGAAGGAGTTGTATCAGCCTCCCCCCACCCCCGGAAAATTGTTTTTAGACTGGAAAATATTTCTTCTTGTAGAGCAGATTGCATTA
The DNA here is from genome assembly GCA_002564305.1 of Octomys mimax. Taxonomy (NCBI): domain Eukaryota; kingdom Metazoa; phylum Chordata; class Mammalia; order Rodentia; family Octodontidae; genus Octomys; species Octomys mimax. Next base: position 7,116 of record NDGM011187920.1, read on the forward strand.
GAAGAATCACACTTCTCTCTGGTCTGCAGTCTGTGTCTGCCACGTTGTTCTGAACTCTGGCCTGCTCCACAGGGTTCCAGTGTTCGGTGGAGCTGTGCACACTGCCATTCCCAGAAGCCGCTTCATCCAGCAGACAGCATCATACCTGAATATCAAGCGCTGTCACCAGGCTTCCCTTGAGCACAAAACTTATCAAGGCCAACAGATGCCCTGCAGCTTCTGTCTGACCTCTGTGAGGAAAGCCTGGCCTAGAAGGAGAGCTGAGGCCAGACATGTTGATCAGATAAGAAACAGAAGAGGCAATGTAACTGAATGTGTGAAATGACAGAGGAGAACTGTGGCAAGGGATGGCCAGAAGGCCACAGAGGCAAAGCATTGAGCCGCAGGAGGGGCTCCAGCAGAGATAGCACTTGTGGCCTGAGGCTTTTCATGGTGTTCAGGGTGTCACCCAAGGAGGTTTGCTGGGAGGAGTGCTGGCTGGTCGTAGAAAAAGAAAGCATGACTTCTATGGTGTCCCGTGGTGGCTAAGAGATTGTCACTTCTGTACATCTGTGCAGTGGATGTCAGGGCAGGGGTTCAGTTAGACAGGCTGTGTCTGTGTGACCCCAAGGAAGGGGACTGCATGAGGCAGGTCTCTGCTGTAACCACATGGAAGACTAGGCGGGAGCGGAGTGCTGCAAGCAGTCCAAGGCCCTTCGTCCTTCTTCTGATTTTAGAAAGCCCGACTTTGATCCAAAAGGGGTGGTGTGTCTGCGTAAGAGTGTGAGGGTGCAGTACAGGCTATCTTCTGAGTCAGATGATTTATGAACTGCCAGAAAGCACAATACTAGCAAAATGGACAAAAAGCTTCAGATTTCACTTGATGTTGTGGAGAAGGGAGAGGAAAACTTCACCTGGAAATTGTGCCCATTGGGCAGAACTGGGGTTGTGAGGAAACGCAGCACCAACAAAATGTGATGCTGTTTTGAGAACGGAGCAAAGCTCCCCATTTTTTCCAAAGACGCAACTGTTCTCTGTGAGCTGAGCTAATGATGGGTTGAGAAATGTCTTAGTAGGTATGAGACATAAGTATAAAATAAGTAAATTTTATTAGTCATAGAGTCCATCAATTTTTAATTCTTGAATCAAAATGTCTAACATTAAATGGAACTCTTTTTGACTATTCATAATACTTGATAATTCTTTTACATATTTAATGCTCTTATATCTATCTCTCAACATCATTATTTTAAAACAAAATTATTCATAGTTCTTTCAATGATAAAATTATCTTAATTTTTCATTGTGTTTTAGTGAACCTCAGTTTTATAAGACCTTCTGAATGCATGAGTGCAAATGAAGTATTTTTGAAGGCAGTAAAGGATTTTACCGTATAATCTTGAGGAGAGAACACACACACATACATAGACCATATATCTGCCTTCCAGAGGAAACATACTTTTACCTGACAGTTCCTATAGAATAGATAGAAAAAGTAAGAAGAAAATTTAGGAGTAGGAGAAACTGTACATCTTTTCTAGCAATTCATTTAACCCTCCCCATTTATTTGTACAGTAGCATTAAAATATTCCATTCTGTGCTGCCACCTTTTATATTTGTCAGCAATGTTGTAAGACATTTTATCTGAACAAGAACCTCCAGAGTTTTCTGAAATAGAGATAGAGCCATTGTCTTTATTATCTTACACAACTATGCCCTGTTTTAAATCAAAATAAATAATTTATCTTAAAATTAACAAGCATTTCATAAATTTTAAAAGAATTAAAAAGGTCTCGAACTGCTTTACTTCAGAAGGGCGGGTTAAAAATAAATGTAAACTCACCAGGTGCAGTGGCACATGCCTGCGATCAGAGCACTCAAGAAGCTGAGGCAAGAGGATCGCTGCCCGCTCCAGGTCACCCTGGACTACATAGTGAGTTCCTGACTCCAAAAAACTAAAATGAAAGCAAGCAAACAAACAAAATCCCCCCCAAATGTAAAACAGACCATGGTTGAAAATTAACCAAATAAAATGATAACCATCTTATACCACATATGTATGCCTATCTCATCACATTGATTGTTTAACCCAGATTAATCAAAGGATGGTATTTCAGATTCTCATGGGAACCCTGTGTCCCCGGAGGACCAAGTCAGCCTGGCTCAGCAGATCTCAGACGTGGTGAAGCAGCCGGCCTTCATCGCCGGGATTGGAGCCGCCTGCTGGATCATCCTCATGGTCTTCAGCATCTGGCTGTACCGACACAGGAAGAAGAGGAACGGCCTCACAAGTACTTATGCGGGCATCCGAAAAGGTGTTAGCTTTCTTAAGTTTTTCAAATTTTGATAGGTTTGTGAAATGGTAGACATTAAACTTTGATTCTGCCTTATTTTGGAGCCCATGTATCCCACATTTAATACATCAAATTCTCAGCAGCATTTTTGTATGGTATCTACACCTTGACTTCTTGACGGAGCAGGGCAAAAGATTGAGCTCATCCGTTTCTTAGAACTCAGCTATCTTAAAATACGTTCACCAGTGTGGGCTGAGACCTGGCTGTTATCCCATTGCCTTATTCTCCTGGAGAGTTTTTACAGCTTCATCTTCTTGAGGAAAATTTGTGATCTCATTGTCACAGGAATTAGAAATTAGGGCCTTAAACTCACATAGTGTGAGAGGGGGTGTTTCTTCCCCTTTGTGAAGCAACTGAAAGTGACAGTACTACCTTTTGATGGTTTGTGAAATTCGTCTTAGTAAATCTGAATGCATGACTAAGTGATATGCTTTCCTTAGAGAAGAAGGACAATGCATTTTTATTGTGGGATTTTAAGTTATAAAGTAGAATATATGCATATGGGTAATTACTAATGATGGTCATGTTAGAAATGTTTCTAAAATTTTTTGCTATTCTTTGCAATTTTAAGATGGATTCAGTATGCCAAGCTAACCTCAGCTATGAGCCTGTAGGTCATAGATTTGCACCTTTGATCCTCTGTGATTCTTAACCCAATCAACTAGTTGATCTTCCTTTTCCCCACCCACACATAAATCCATCAGTTCTGAGCCTCAGATCTGGGTAACAGCTAAGGTAGTTGTAAGTCCCACGTTGCAAGCAATAGTCCCTTTGAATATCTTTAGTCTAATGAAAGTATTCATAGTGTTTCCCTCTACTCCCAAACATGCGATGGAGGTGGTGGCCAATTCTATATCCACCCTTGGTACAGGCTATCATTTCTCACACAAGAGTTTTGCTTTGTGGCAAAACAAATTTTAAGAAGAATTCCATTTTTCCCCTGCTTGTCTACATATGTCCTAAGTGAAGATTTCCTATATAGCTTGATCAGATCTTATTCCTCACTAATTACGGTTAAATGAGAATTTCCCATGTGGGTAGTGTTTGAGTGTCTTTATACGTCTCCTAAAATACTCTAGGTAAGCAATCCAAATATTTGTGCTCTCTGTTCCGAGAGGCCTTGGGGAAAAAAAGAGCCAGCACAGATTCCTCACCAATCCCAGGAAATCCATCGTGCACCTCTGGTCTGGCTCCACAGCCCTCTGCACAAGTGTGGCCTTCCCAAGCACTATCAGCCTTAAATATGTTCTTTCCAGATGTGTGTCTAGAGATGAAGCAAAGTGTGAGCACCCGTGTCTGGGAAGTGGAGAGTCGGGGCTCAGAGGTTACTGCAGGGACAGCCCTGTTCGTTAGGAGCACCAAGCAGGCTGGTGTTGGGCACAGGGCCACAACACAGACTTTTGGTGCCACATCCATGATTTGTGTGTGGCTGCGGTGGTGGAGGGAATGAGGCACAGCAGCGCATGAACATCAAGGTGTGGAGCCCCTTGGGAATTCTCCTCAAGGCACTTCCTGAGCAACTCCGCTTCCCAGGCAAGCAGGCAGCGGCATCCAGCCTTCCTAGCATGAGGAAATGTCAGAGATGTGCGACACAACAGTTTAATTCTGCACATTGTCTTCAAGGCTACAGTGTGACATGAAACTCCCCAAGTTCTGAAGTGTCCCTTTTCCTGTACTAATGCCCTCAGAGCATGCTGACAGTGCCTCTGTGCTCCTCTGCAGAACCTATTAAACTAATGTCATTGTCTTTTTCAACCAGCTTCTGTTTAAGCAGAAATCCTAGAACATAATTACAAATGTAATGTGATGAGCGCTTTATCCACTTTCCTTACTTGTGCCCCTGGCACCTTTTCAGAGTTCAGTTTCTCCGTAATGAGAGCAGTGCATTTCATGATCTCAAATTTACTACATACAAATCAATGCCAGTAATTTAGGAAGGTGGAAAGTGAAGTATTTTAAATAAATAAGGGAAAAGAGCCTGTTGACCTATAAATATGAAGACAGAGCATGGCTTTGGGAACAAGTGGACATTTTTGGCATTCTGCCCTCTGCTTAGCTGTGGGTGTGACATCCTCGGGACACGCCATGCCCCTTCCACACACGGCCTACATGCACACCATCAGCGGGTGCACGGAGCGTTCATTATGTTCCTGCAGGCTTTGACAATGAAGTTGCGCTAACAGTGAGAATTTCATTTAGCACTGACCTTTGTTCATCTCAAGTTTCTCAAATTGAGACTTGCGTTTAGCTAGGAGAAGTAATGGCAAGGGCCTTTCACATTTTCCCTTGTCCTTGTGATTGTAAATTAATGTTCAGGCGCTCTGTGCTTGCTGTATAGCTTTAGTCTCCAATGTACCCTTTCTTTTCTTTTCTTTTTTTGAAGACTTGTTACTATGGTGCTGAATTTTTGAATGTAGCTAAATTACATTGACTCTCTGAAAAGACCTGCTTGAACACATAGATACAAACACATACACACACACACACACACACACACACACATACACACACATACACACATACACATACACAAATTTTGAGACTTCTGCAAAGGAAGGCTAATATACAAACTGGGTGCCACACTGAGGTTTCTGCTGTGGTTCTTGCTGGGATGTGCAGAGGAAGGCAAGACTGGGTTGTTAAGAAGCGACACTTGTAGGGGATGCTGCCTGGTCCCACCCTCCCATACCCAGAGCTTGAGTCCTAAAGTAAATTCCTTATCAGTGCTCGAAGGGAAGACCATTTTGGGCAGCCCTTTGATGCAGGACAAGTAGTCAATACTTCAGTTTGTTCATGTTAAATATTTTTTTCTAAAGCAAGCTTTACTATACAAGGGGTGGTGGTGATTTCATGCTTTCTTTCCCAGAGCAGCGTTTACTTTAAATTAATGAGAAGAGATTGGATAATAACCCAGCCTTCTCCTTCCACGAAATGGCAAGGACGTTGTTCTGGTGTTATCCTGCACTGGGAAAGGGTGCGGGTAGGAAAGGCAGGCGGGTGAGGCCAGCCTGCTACTTTGGAGGGCTACAGTTCAATTTCAGGCATTATTGATTAGATTAAGATTTATAACTGCAGAGTGAAGGTTCTCAGAGGGGAGTTTTTGTTCTATTGTTTAGCTTCCAGCATGGCATTAAAAAATGCTCAGCCTACTCATAGAAAGCTTCTAAATGTAAACAATGCCAGAGAGATCAAAGTCGAAAACACCCTACTTTTTCTGTTTGCAAATTTTTAGGATGATAAAATTGTAGTGTTAGGCTGTTTTTCTGAGATGTCAGGTGTTTCTTGTCAGGGAAACAGCTTGATTTTTATGATTCTCTTTGTTTCAGCATTGTTCTTTCCTTTTTTCTTTCTCTTTCCCTCCCATGCGCCATCCTTTCTTCTTTCTCTCCTCCCCCTCCTCCCTTCCAATCCTGAATACCAAAGTGCATCTATGTGTCCATTTCGTAAGCATTTACTTTCAGATTTCTAGATAAGGCTGCAGCAAAACCTTGATAATACTTGTTTAAGAATCCATCAGCCAGTGTTTGGCGATGACTGATGTTAGAGCGCTCCTGTTTGTACTGAAGCCGAGAGCTAAATCTGTTACTAAATGCAGGGTCATTCCCGGGCTAACCCAGACAGTCCCCTTCTGAGCAGACTAGAATGTCAGGCACTTCAACATGGTACCTGTAGAGACAAGCTTTTTCTTTTTCTTTTTTTAACCTCAGATTTGGTTTTATTCATATATCAGAGTGTCAGATCTCCTGGCTTGGTTATTTACATTTGTTTTATGTTCAGCTGTCTGCTTGATTTATACTAATGTGATATGTTCCCTTTCTTCCTTCAGCTTAATAACTGGTTTATATTTTGTTTTGATTTTTCAGTCCCGTCCTTTACCTTCACACCAACAGGTATATATTTGCACTTACCCTCCCCCTCCCTTTGTTAGGTTGGCATGTGTATGATTGTGTTTCTGGTTTTAGTCCATTTTCAGCAGAAACTGGGGGATAAAACTGAAATGCAATATAATACTTCATTCACTCATACCGGGCATGCATCTGAAGTGGAAATGGTTGGTGTGGCTTTCTCCTGCTCGGGGCAGGTATCCACTCTGCACTCCATGTTGCACCTGGCCTTGTTCGCATGTTTCCCATTAAATAGACACAACGTTGCTACGCTGGGCATGGTTTAACATGCTAATCATCTTAGCAATTATTTCATACCTGGCAATGCATTTCCCCCCTAACATGAGCTTTTGGGGTTTCCAACAGAAAGAATCAATATTTTAAAGGTAACCAAAGTGTCCGGCATAAGTGATAAGTAAAAGTTCATTGTTTCCGAGTCAGAGTCCTCGCTGTCCTGAGGGATCACACTCTTTTCAGGGCAGGTCCTCTGCCTTCCCGCCACCTCTGGCCAGTGGTGGACCTGTAGCCTGCCTCCGGTCCTAATCCCATCCCTGGCAGCCCCAGGAGTAGTTATCTCATCCCAGCAGGCTCCCAGTGTGGACTTTCTCTAAGTAGCAAAATCTGGCAGCTTCTAAATACACATTTCTTTTTGGAAAATGTATCTGTATTTTTTTAAAAAAAAATTGAAAAAGCTAATCTTCTTAACCCCTTGCCTACAACGTGCAAGTCGATTTTTGTTCTTATAATTTTATATCCAAAATGTACTGAACTGAAAATGCTTTTGAAGGCATTAAATATATCTCCACCATGTACGTACGTCTGATGAACATATACTGAGACAGGAATTCCACCAGCCCCAAGAAAGAAATGGGTTACATGAACTGATGGTCAGTACTTGACATAAATCTTGTGTGTGCAATGAAAGTTTATTTTAATATTTACCTTTGTTTTACTGGTCCTTGTTTTCTAGGAAAACAAGCTATTTTTCCTGAATTTAAGGTTATATACAACAAATCATGAAATTGTATGACCTAATTAAAATTTAAGATAGACATTTATGATGAAGCAAATGCAGAAGTAGATGACACTTACAGTCAGCAAGGGTGTGCTGGTGCACTTCCGTTTTGTTTCTCTCAATATCCTTCCAATGCTAAGAAAATAAGAGTGATGTTATGTTTCATTCTTTTAAAAGTACAGTTTAATCAGAAATCTGCTATGACCTGTAATAATTTGTACACAGTTTTTAAGTAGCTAGCGAACAAGGAAAAATTCCATTTTAGAAAGATGCTCATGAGTGTAATGGCTTTTGGGACGGAAACGTGACCACTAACTCTTCCTTCTTGTTTTTGTGACTCCAGTAACTTACCAGCGAGGTGGCGAAGCCGTGAGCAGCGGAGGGAGGTAATTACCCTGCTTGTTTTGTAGATCCTAAGGGGAATTCCAAACATTTCTTCCTGCCTTTCTCAGTGATACCACTTTCACTGCTTAAAAGGTTTCACTTAAAGGTGAAATTTGTTCAAATGCTTTAGAAAGCCCCCTCCAGCTCCTCTGCAGCCCGAAGACATTTACGCGCAAATTCAGTTGACAGAAGCCCTTGCACCTTGAGCACCTACCACACGAGGGCGCACTTTAACCAAGAAAGGTAGACTTGCTGATTTAGCAGATGATTAAAAGGAGTTAAAAGTGATTAAGCTGTGGCATTTATGAAAATTAAGAAATATAGCTGGTTAACAGATATTATCAAAGAAAAAGTGCTCATTTGAAAACATGCTGAATGCAGCCGTTGCTCGTAAGTTGCAGGTTATGTTTGTTTGTTTATTCTTGTTATGAATTCGGCACAGTTGACATCTCCATTTGGAGGGAAATATGTTGAAATAGACGAAATCTAGGTAGCTTGCTAACAAAGAGCCTCTCCCTCTAATTAAAGGATCCACAGACCTGTATTTATGATTTTTTGTTAATTATTATTCAGTGAACTTTAATATATTCACAGAGAAATCACAAATCGATGTGACAGGAGGCTGAAAGGGGTTGAATAGGGGGTATAAATTACACAAGGCATCACCCAGGATTTTCCAACATCAGGTGATTTTTTTTTCAAAACCAGCATCATCAAGGTATAAGCAAAAAAAATTTTCCAAACAAAACCACTTCATATTTCAAATTCAATTAAGCTGTTGAGTGCCTCTCTTTGAACAGCTGGATAGCATGGTCAGCTACTAGACACAAAAGTAAGAGTGGGGACTCCTGAGTCCAAGGAATACATGACATGGTGAGAAGAACACTGTCTTTGATACATAACAAAGAGGGACTATTTAATGAAAGAGAATATTGAACGCCTCTCACCAGTGCTGGGCACAGGCGGCTATGGGTGTAAATCTTTTCCTTTCTGGTTACTGGGCTAGCTTCATGCTTTCCAACCCATAAAAAAGCCTACCACTGAGGCGCTCCCATAACTAGTGATGTCTCCCAGAGGAATAAATCCATGTGATTTAGAAATTCATCCTGCACATGCCTTTGCAGCCAAGCGAATTCCAAGTAACTCACAGCCCGGCCAGTCGCCCAGAGCCTCTAGCATTCAAAACAAAACCAAAAAATCTCAAGGGTAAATTTGGAATGCTTGATTATTTAGCCACCATTTTATGTGTGCTATTCATAACTCCAGAATTCAGTTTTCTTGGCCCCGACTTGTGTGTGTGGGCCTGCGTGTCTTCATACACACACATGCACGCTCATGAAACGTAAGCTCCGATCTTCCTCCAAAGAGTTTACCACCAGGACAGTCAGAGAAACCACAGCACAAGGGCAAGCAGCGGCAAACCCAAGCTGCTGCAGCAAAAATGAGAACCTGCAAAGCTCCTAAACTATTTGGAAAGCGCACTACTAAGGAAGACATTATGTTTTCAAATTAAAAGTAATAATGATAATAATAATAATAACCCTGGCAGTAAACTTGGTTTCTTTGAATTACTAGAAAGAAATGATCAGTCACCCAAAAGGAAGTCACAGAGGAAATTTGAATGAAATGGAAGCAAAATTAAACAAAAATTGTAGAGTCCCAGCTCAAGATGACAGTTACACACATGCACAATTGTTATTGTCTATTCATTAAAGCAGTGAGTGCCTACTATGTGGCCACGCTTGCGTTAGCTGCTTGGAGTGCGTAAGAGAGCACAGCACGTAAACATTCCTGCCTGTGCGGACCTTACATGGGGTGAGATAGTTGCAGGGGTGTCAATTTACATTTTTAATTGTTTATAAGTACTCTGGAGAAGTTGATCAGGTTAAGAAAGAGTGCATCAAGGGCTGGGGAGATAGTTCAGTGGACTAAGCACTTGCTTAGGCAAGTGCAGGGATCAGGGTTCCATCCCTGGCACTGCATGCTGGGCCGGCCTTGCCCTGGGAAGCGCTGAGCCAACGATGGCGACTGGGCTTGGTGGTACGTGCAGCACTAGGGAGGCAGAAAACAGGAGGAAGATCACTCTGAATCTGAGCTGGGTAGTGAGACCCTGCACACAATCACACATACACACACACACACACACACACACACACACACACACAGGAAAAGGTTCATGCCTTACGCTGTGTGAATGGTGTGTGTGTGTGTGTGATAATCCATGGAGTAAGAGAAGAGGTATCAATAGTGAACCAGCTACCTGTCTGCCTCAGCTCTGGTTTCTGACCGACCCTCCAGCCCTGTTTTCCTTCAAGGCTCCACAGGGTCCTCTTTGGACCTGCTGGCCTCACCTGGCTTGCGCCACCTCTGGCAGGGTCTTCTGCTCCTCTGCTGTCACCCGCCATGTAGCATGTCATGGGTCTTTACCTTCCTCTCTGTCGTTGGCATTGTTACATTGCAGGCACTTGTCTCCCAGACCCAGTCCACAGCAGGAGTTCCAGGACGTATCAGCTCTGGAACCTCCGCCGGCTGCATCAGCTCTGCGTCCTGCGAGCTCTGTGCCCACAGGAGGCAGCCTGAGCTTCTGAAGTGCATGCCAATCGTGTCTCTGAATTGCTGAAAAAAAAACATTTTCAGTAGAAACCACCATATTGAAAATAGCAAGTTGAAACCTAACATGGCCTGTGAAGCCCACAGGAGCATCCGCTCTGCCACTCTGCTCCTCACCCCTGCATGCCACCCCCAGGGTTTCTCATGTCGGCACCCCTGCCACCTGCCAGCGCTGCACCAGCTGTGTTTCTTTCTCCTACCACACCTTGCCTATTAGCATAGCCCAGGGTGTCTTCCCATCCACCTGGCCCTGTCAGCTCGCTGGCTCTCCCCTACCACCCCCTCCAGGAGATCCGTGCTGGGATCGTCCCTGTCACCTGCCTGAGGTGCAGCAATGTGTTTCGAACAAGAGTCACCAAATTACACCTATGGACTGAATCCAGCCTCCTGTCTGTTTTTACAAAGTTCTATGAGAATACAGAGAGGCATATTTAAGCTATCATTGCTTTGAACTACAGTGGCAGAACTGAGTAATTATGCCAGAAACTTGGTGACTACAGATCTTTCACAGGTTGCTGTTTGGTTTCCACAAAGAATTTTCCAGTCCTTGGCATTTATGTTCGCCTCTGACAGTAGACTGTCAAACCTTGCATCACAGAGAACATACAATGTTTTCTCAATAAATCAATTTTGATGATATAGTTATTTGAATGATACCAATAAATACAGTAATTATATGAGGAACTGTCCATTAAAAGATGTTAATTAATACAGCAAAAGGAATGAATTACTGAAGAAGGGGATATCAAAAGACCTGAGCTCAGTCTTTGATAACATTAAAGAAATTATTTGGGGATGAATTTTTTTCTCTAATGAAGGAATTATCTAGAACTTTTGTCTAGTTCTCCAAATTATAAATTTAGTTATTCCCAGCCAAGAAAGAATGGAAATTGTGGCAGGAAAGAAAGCTTTCCCCAGCTTAAAGAAGGCATGGGGCATGTGAGGTAAGCAAGGCGGATCATAGAAATATTAAGTAGCTGTTCCTATTAATGTTTCTTCCTTTCCCCAAACATTCCTGTCGCCCTTTCCAAAAAGCCTACTTAAAATCAAAACCAAAGCACATACCAGAGAAACTCAGAGCAACCTTGAGAAAGACAGGGAGAACTTCAGGCTCCCCCGGTAGAGGATTCCAGAACAACAGAGCCTGTCAGAGAGGTGAGGGAAGCAGGTCCTGCTCTCCTGAAGATATTAGCAGCTTTCTTCCCCATCCTGGCTTTCAGACTAGAGTCTGCAGAGGACTGGTGACCCACTAGCGGCCTGACACCCCTCACTGCTACTCCCTTTCACCGTTTTCCCAACTGCTGGATGCTGTAGTGTTTTATTTTGTGGCTTAGCAGTTTAAAGATCTTTTCTTGGAGTGGCTAAGTACAATATCTGAACTAACAGAAGGAGAAAATTTAAAGTAATCACTGCATGATTCTTAAAAAAAATAAACATGTTCCACATATATATGCCTTTATAAGAGGATAATCTTATATAATAATATTTGGTGATCTTCTTTTAAATTTTGACACAGGCTTTCACTAAATCGCTCAGGCCAAGGTAGAGCTTGCTCTGTTTCTGTCTCAGCCCTGCAGAGTGCTGGTCTACACTGTGTGCCACCTGCCCCACTGATGTAGTCCTAGTTTAGATGCATGTTAACCACTGTAATCGATACGTTTTGCTTCTGTCTCAAATTTATTATCAGGCAGTTAAAATCCCTGGGACGTGTTAGGTAATTGGAATGTACAAAGGTAGTTTAAATAGGTTCTAACTCCCATATCAGAATAGCTCCTTAAGAATCCTTCCTGTAAGAACAGTGGAATACACATCTGACCTTTGAAAATTCATTATTGGACGGTAAACATGGCTGGTGTTCTCCTTTAAATAACTGACTTTCCTAATTTATGTTTAAAGAGGACGAGGGTGGAAGGCTGTAGTCTGCCTTCCTTATTGGAAATCATACATCTCTATGAAAAGTTCTCTAAGCTTATGATAGTATTAAAGCATTTGCTATAAAATTGTTTTTTGAACGAATTATAGTAGCATAAAAATATAGGCTCTTCATTTTGAAACATGTAAGCCAGACTGTGGAAAATTTCCACTTGACCCCTACTTCAAGCATAGTATAACATCTCTACAGTGTCAAGTATAGGGGTTTTAGTTTTAATAACTCTGAAAGTGATGACATTTCTGGTTTGGCTTGAAGATAGAATAAAATAGGAAAGCTAAAGATTACTAGGTGCAGCATTCCCGTACCTAACATCTATGTCACAGACGCCAGCTATCTGCAGTGCAGCTTGCATTTCAGTGTTTAACATTTCAACCCTTCAGCAACATTGCCCTTCAAAGCATGTTTTTATCAACAGTTTTAATACTGCAGTCGGTTGGCTCAATTTTAACAACTTTATCCTGAATTCCAGGACTTCAGCCATTTCCCCCACCCCTCCCTAAGACTGCACCCCCTGGGGAACATTCTGCACCCCCAACACACGTGTGCGTCTAGCGTCTGAGCACAGTGTGCGCACAGGAGTGGCTGCTTGTGTTTCTCTCAGCTTCTCCCTTGTCTTGTCCACCTGAGGCCCCTCCTCTGCGAGATTTGCATAATCACAGCCCCAACCTGTGAAACTGCAAAGATTCAATGAGTTAATGCATGCAGAGAACTCAGAACAAAGCCTTACGTGCTATAAGCAAATACAACCTATTTTAATCACACAGACATACACACATACGAATATAAAGATAGAAAGTCTAAGTCCACATGCTTTATCTGAGTTGTAATATTCCTCAGATAAGCATCCTTTGTACAGTACATTTCCATAGTTGCTGACCTGTGTTGTCCTGCAGGGAAAAGGCGTCAGATTGGGAAGTCCCAGGTTCTTGCTTTCCAGGTAAATGGGAAGCATGGTGGTTGCCCTTTAACAAAGGAAATGAGACCCAGAAGAGAATTTTGTGTCATCTGCACTCCAGTCTGTTTACTGTGACTCAGACAGCGTGTCACACATCATCACCTCTTTTGCTGAATGATCACCTGGAGTCAGTGTTAGAAAAGGAATTGAAGAATGCTGCTGTTGGACTCCAGACCGAGTCCCTGGCACTGGTGGTCCAGCGCTCCCATTAATAACCACTGATCCACTTTGCCTCCCATGGCACGGTGAAAGAGGATTACCAGCTGCTGTGCCAAAGAAAGGAGTGCTAATATTTCTTTTAGTTGACATCTTTGTTTTGCCAGATTTCATTTGGTAGCTTTCCTTTGTGAAGGACTTACGGCATTTTACATTGTCCCTGTCAGAAAACGTTGACAGCTTAAAAAAACATGCACTGGACAGTGAGGTGGCCCTGTGCACAGTGCCACACACCCCGAACTCACTAAGACCGAAGCATGATTTTTGAAGAAAAATACGTAATTGGCCCTAATATGAAGTTTCATTATCTCAGAAAATGAATCCTTTGTTTTCTGAGTTGTCGAAAGAGTTTCACTTACTGGGCTAAAAGTGTGAAGAATACATATGGCTTTAATTAATGGATTTTTAATCTACTAAAAGAATAAAAAAAATATGGACCAGGTTTTCTGATGCCATGTTTGAGTATTAATTAATTGCTATGACTAATGGCAGAATCGAACATCACAAAGAGTAAAACACTTTAAGTCTGAAGCAGGTTACAAATGTATGGCTGTGCACACTGAGGTTCCCCCCCGGAGTACCGGGCAAGAGTGGGGCACATGTAAGGAGAGGGAGACCATTCAGATGGTGCGCCACATTCTTGGGAGAGCGGTGCTGTTTGTCGGAGTTAGGAATCGGAAATGGTATTTTCTGTCCCTCTCATGCTGCTCTCTGTGTTTTTCCTTCAGGCCAGGGCTTCTCAACATTAGCGAGCCTGCGGCGCAGCCCTGGCTGGCAGACACGTGGCCCAACACAGGCAACAATCACAACGACTGCTCCATCAACTGCTGCACGGCAGGCAATGGGAACAGCGACAGCAACCTGACGACCTACAGTCGCCCAGGTTAGGGACACAAAGAGAGCTCCAGACATACTAAGCTTTGCAGGGAACTCATAAAGGAGCTAAATCTCCTTTCCCTTTGGCTAGCAAAGGCAGTGCTTGTCAGTATTTTCATGAAATGTTGATTTTTGTGTAAAATACTTGTGTGATCTAAGTATTTTCTTTATCCCTAAAAACCCATACTCCATTCTGCAGCAAGCAAATTTTTCTCAGAGAAAAGGAAACACAGATTCTTGGATAGCAGATAAGGAAAAGTAAAACTCGTGTGTTTATTTTGCAATAATTGTGTAATATAATTTCAACTACATGTATATAATTATAATATTTAATGAATTTCATGACTTGGGTAAATATAGTTTAAAGGTCATTAAGTCCATAGTTAGAGTGAACCGAAATCTTTAATAACGGTAAAAGAGTAGTATAAAATGGTAATACAAATTTTACATGAAAACTGAAATTTTAAATCAGATATTAAGATACAGAAGTAAACCCCGAAGACCTAAGAAACATGCATTTTTGTAGATGTGTATGTATATATATAATGTATATAATGTCTATTATTTATTTTGATTGAGTCCTCATTCATTGATTGTGGCTGTGATAATTTATACAGCCACACTATGCTATTCGGAGCCCGTGTTCGTTCCACTCCCTACACAGACAGTGGGTCTGGTAAAGACTGGGCTAACTCCTACAGCAGTGGTGCCCACTTACATTCACTTGTTCAGCTTTGTTGTCGAGCATAGTAGCCACCGGCCATGGATGGCTGTTTAAATTCAAGTTAAATAAATAAAATACAGTTTAAAATTCAGTCTCTTATTCACAGTGGTCACACATGGTGCGTGGCTCAACTCTTGGGCAGTACACGTTAAAGGACCAAAGCAGCGCATAGTCCTCATCTCAAATGTGCCTACCACCTTTATGATGTTTCCTAACCACAGTTATACAAATTGAAATACCTAGACATTAGACGTGAGAATTACTAAAGGCCAGGGGAAGCTTGTACCTCTGTGCTGTGATCGGGGGTTGTAGGAATACAGTATAGTGTGTTCCTGTAGGACAGAAGAATTGCAAAGTTTTAATATTATATTCATATTTGCATCTTCAATAGCAAGTATATTCATTTATCATTTTAACATATCCAGATGAAAAACAGCTCTCAAGAGACATGTTAATGCAGGCCCCACGTTGAATAACATGAGTACAGTAACGGGCTTGTCGTAACAACTTATACTTTGGCTTAAAAATGTTTTAACTTCAAGATAGAACTGTAGCTCTTTCTTGCTGTTTCAGTGTTTTCAAGTTCAGGCCTTAAAAGTTTCATGTCTATTAGTTATTTAATTCTTAAATATTTCAATAGAGTGGAAATGAGATATTAGGTGTATTAGTCATTATTCCGGGCATTATTTGATCTGATGACCCTGGTGGCCACGATTCATTTTGCCATAGTCATCGCCGTTCCCTTCTTCTTGGGATGTCATTACGAATCCATGAAGAAAATGATTATGAGGCATCTCTCTCTAGAACGGTTATAGGTTTTAACCCAGATATGAACTAGCAAGGCTCCTGAGCGCTGTGTGCTAGCACCTTACCCCAGTCCTTTTTTGAACCAGAAATACTTCATAAAATATTAGCATCTCAGATGCTTTGATCTGCAGAGAGCCTCCCCCTCCTTTTTCGGTATGTTCAACTTACATTCCTTACTCTGTTTCCTCAACAGCTGTTCGTTTTAAATGCCTTGGTAACCAAAGGCTAGAAAATGTTTAGTTGATGCATAAATATCTACTTATATATTCTTTTAGTGGAATTCCCACTAAAATGGCTTTTAGAGGAAATTTATTTTAAATTAGATGAATTATTTACCACAAAGCACCCAGCATAAGTTGAAACCAGTTTAGTCTCTCCACGAGTTTTGTGAATCGTCTTATTCTCTCAAATTTTATTTATTTTTTTTGGAGTGTCCACAGACTATTCGGCCTCTCTCATTGGTCTTACTTAAAGCCATTTGTATATTACACACCAATTTTACTGTGACTCGCAAAACTTCTTAGAGATTTAAAACGAATGACGACGCAGAATGACCTTTTCCTTTTCCTCTCCATTGCACGTAGCTGATTGTATAGCAAATTATAACAACCAACTGGATAACAAACAAACAAATCTGATGCTCCCTGAGTCAACTGTTTATGGTGATGTGGACCTTAGTAACAAAATCAATGAGATGAAAACCTTCAATAGCCCAAATCTGAAGGACGGGCGTTTTGTCAATCCATCAGGGCAGCCCACTCCTTACGCCACCACCCAGCTCATCCAGTCAAACCTCAGCAACAACATGAACAGTGGCAGCGGGGACTGCAGCGAGAAGCACTGGAAACCACCCGGTCCACAGAAACAAGAAGCGGCACCCACTCAGTACAACATCATGGAGCAGAACAAGCTGAACAAAGGTAAAGAGTTAGCTTTGCATTGAATCCAGTCCTGGCCCAGGGTGGGTGCTCTCAATTCTTTAGGGCTCGGCGTGGCGCCTGCTCTGTGCCTAACAGGGAGAAGCTCTCCTTTTGTTACCTAGAATTCCTTATTTCTTTGCTTTCAAAATTTCCAGTGTCAAAGAGTTAATTAGCACAACAATAACCTTGGAAAATTGATTTTATAATAATATATAAGTATTTTCAAATGGTTTGGAGATTAATTTAAATTTAATAGTAGGTGAGGGATTGCTCGGGACATACAATCTTTTATTCATAAGGCAGATGTGCAACCGTCACAATACTTCACATTTTCAATAAATAGACCATCCCGTTCTTTCCACTTGAGGATGGAAGATAATTGCTTTACATGGTCATATAAACGAATGGCATTTTTATATCAAACTGAAGAAAAATAATTAAATTAAACTTGATCTTGAGAGGTAGTTCAATTTGTTGTATTTCTCCTACCTTGTGTGATTACTGAGACTGCTACAATGTATAATTTTAGAACCTAAATTTCCTTGGTTGACCTGATTGAAGTCTGTCAGTATAGAACCTAAAATAAATTGAGTTTTGTATTAACTCGAGGGAGCAGAATGGTACTGTATGGCCTGAGGGGAATGTCTCCGTATTGTAATATGTGTGGGTTAGAAGAGATGGGTATTGGATTTCTTTGTAGTTCTTCAGGCTACTATTTTAATAATATGATTTGCAAAGTTAGACCTATAGTTAGAACTATATAGGAATAAAAAGACCTATATAAAAAAATTGCTCCGTTTAAATAGATGGAGCAATGTTCTAGAAATATCAAGATGAACAATGCATGTCAGCTATTTAAAGACAGGCTTATTTTTTTAGGCTTGAGTTGAGAATATTTTGGTCAAAAATCAAGCTTACTATATCTGGAAATTACTAAAAGATAACAAATATTTTATTTGAATAAATTCATTTGATAAGTTTTCATTTTATAAATCATCCGGCCTTTTCCTAACTTTAAGAAAATACTTGATTGTTACAAAACCCCAATTTATCAAATATTTATTGAGAGTCCTGCATAAGTTCATAACAAAGGCAGACAAAGATGAAAGAGCCGGTTTCTGGAATTGTGGAGTTTACTGTGGGGATTTAAGCTCTTATCACACTATTTCTCCGTAGCGCTTGGTTTTTCCCTGGACCTTGGACAGCTCTTACAGTGCTCTGTACAAATATTTCAGAACTCTGATTTACTGTTGATACCACTCGTAAGCAGATTTGGTCCATCAGAGTGTCATAAAGCGCGCAGAGAGCAACTGCACTGACAGATTGTGTTTTCTGCCTGTGTTCTGTTGCTGAACTTATCACTGAGTTTTCACCTTTGGCTAAATCAACAAAGGCACTTCTGGACCAAATTCATATCTATTGGTGTTTTTTTTTTTATCAGGGACACATTTATATTAAATATAATCTTGCTGACAAGTTTATACTTCTTATTCTACTGTAACTTAAGTTTTTTTAATTTTAGACATGATATTTTCATATCTTACTATTTAAAAATCATTCCATGTCATGTACAATAATGAGAGATTGAGCTCAGCACGCTGTGCAGGCTAAGAATGTACCCTTCAACTGTGCAGCACACTCAGTCCCTATTACTTACCCCTAAATATAAACTTTTATGTCCTGACAATTGAATATTAAAATAAAAGAGTAAATATTAAAATAAATGGATCATTTGGTTTCTTGAGGTAGTTAAAAGTACAGACAAAACAGGCACATGAAATAACTCACAAACAGAAACAATTAATTTTTTCTATCTGAAATATCTAGATTATCGAGCAAATGACACGATTCCTCCGACGATCCCATACAACCAATCATATGACCAGAATACAGGAGGGTCCTATAACAGTTCAGATCGGGGCAGCAGTACATCTGGTAAGTAAGAGGAACCAAAGAAAATGTTCACCCCCCTTTTGTAAGTTGGTACATTCCATGATTATGAATTTGGTGCTAATCGACTGCTATTTTTATTTTTATTTTGTTTTATTTTGTTTTATTTTTTTGTGTAACCAGGGATTGAACTCAGGCCCCTGCACTTGTCAGGCAAGTGCCTCTTCCACTGAGCCACCTCCCCGGCCCCCTGGACTGCTATTTTTAGAGAACACATAAAACGCCTTTGTGTTATCTGATTCTGCCCTGTGTCTTGCCTCTGCAATTAAGTGGACTATCCACCCAGCTAATCATTTTTTAATCTATATGATCAAATGCTAAGCATTTTCTCCCTTGTCAATGAACTTTTATAAAATCAGAAATATGCTACAGATAATTAAGACATCCTTTTCTCCCCTAGCCAAAATATAACTGAAAATGTTGCCCGTGAAGCTAACCTGCCCAATATGTTACCACTTGAAACTAAACTACAAAAGCATGCATCATCTGAGTCCACTTAAGTAGACTAAAAGCAGGACAGACAATAACCTGAGATTGAGGTACAAGGGGAACCCGTCTCAGTTTATAATCTCTCTCTGATCCTTCAGTTCTTGCTTAGAAGCCTCCCAAGCAACCTTCCAAACTCAATTAGTCCACTGCTCTGAAGCCACATTAAGGCCTCTCCCTGTGGTCTGCACGCTGCTGCAGCTGTTTACCAGCTGTTTTCCTGATAGAGGCTGCAGATGGAAACTTGCTGGTCCTTAAGTCCTGTTTTTCTAATTAAAGGGGGCTCCTTATTAGAACTAACATGTGGCAAGTCCCGCCACAATGGGGCACACCGATTGATCTCGAGTCAAGCATGCTTCTCCAGGAGAGGGTCGAAACGGCCCTGCCCAGCGAGCATATTAGAGCTGTTGCTAGGGACTTTTAGTGA
Source organism: Octomys mimax (assembly GCA_002564305.1). Classification (NCBI taxonomy): domain Eukaryota; kingdom Metazoa; phylum Chordata; class Mammalia; order Rodentia; family Octodontidae; genus Octomys; species Octomys mimax. The sequence goes on from NDGM011187920.1 coordinate 26,636, forward strand.
TGTCTGTGTACCCTACTTCTCTGATAACTATCTCATTTACTTTTTACCATCTTTATTTTCTAATGATTGTTGAAATAGCTCTTAAAAGGAGCTCAGAAACGGCCTGTGCTTTTTCATGTTTTCTCTGGTTTTACTCTCTTCTGTTATTTAGCAATTAAAATTAAATGTCTTTTTTTCTATTCAAATTAAGTAAATTCTGAGTGAAAAGTTTCAAGTATCTACTTTGGGGAAGATCATATAAAAGTATTTAACAATTTGATTAACTTATGACATTTGATCTTTGGATGCTTAGTCACTAATGGAAATATATCTTAATGGAATAAAGCCATGGATCTAGCTAATTAATTTTCAAATGACCTTCTGCATCCTTCGGCCTAGATGCTCAGATCCAGATGTTATGCTGTTTTGTCTTTTGTTGTTGTGTGGATATTTAGTAAAATGTTGTCATCGTGTGAAATGTCGCGATGGTAGGGGTGAGAACAAAGCAAGGAAATAAGGGTGGGAGGGGCTTGTGACAAGTCTCTTGGGGCTGACGGATTTGTCATAGCAGATGTTTCAGGAAATCAAAAGAAGGATGTCAGGCAGCATAAGCTCTGCAACACACGCGCTGCAGTTCCACCGCAACACAACTCAGTGGTGGAAGGAAGAATGAAGACTCGTGAGCACCGGGCTGCCCTCAGAGGCTCTTAGTAACAGCCTCTGCAGCCCATGCTTGGTGCAGTGCAGGGACATCTGGTGTAACACACACTGCCACTTGAATGGAAATTCCCAAGTGACTCAATAGAAAACAGAGTCATTGACTGAACGAGACCTGTTTCACCTACCATAACTTGTTGCTACTTCAGAGGTTTAGCAAAGTAGGTCTGTGGGAGTTGCTGATGTGAAATCATGTAAGAGAGGAATTCAAAACACATTGTCTACATCATACATCTGAATCCAAAATATATCAGACTGAGGAGGAAGTAGTTTTTCCCAAGTCTTTTGATCAAGTGGACTTTTTTTTTTTTTTGGCAGAACCAGGGATTGAACTCAGGCCCTTGTACCTGCCAGGGAAGCGCTTATTCCACTGAGCCATCTCCCCGGCCCCCTCAAGTGGACTTTTTAATGACTATAGATAAAGCTAACAATATTTTGAAATTATTCTACATCTACAAGCAGAACATAGTAGCACTTGAATAACTGAGTCATTTCCAACTACCAAGAATATTCTACAGCATCATTTTGCCAAAAGCTGTAATTTTATAGAAACCGTAGTTGAGAGTGCTTTGGTTGGTTCTTTTTTAAAAGAGACATTTGTCTTCTTCTTTGTCATTAGATACATTAGTTTTTCTAGCAATTATTTTCTTATATACTTGCCTTTTTAAAGAAAACTAGTAATTTTACTGTGTCTGAAACATTTCAATGGACAAGTACAAATTATTTATATTCAGTGATTTAATACCACAGTGAAACTCTAGTAGATTGTATCTTTATCATATTGTATTTTAAGTTTTAACAATTAAATAATAGAAAGGCACTCCAGAAAGTATGTCTACAGCTCATTTGTTTTAGATAATAATCCATAATGCAGTTAATTGTTGCAGGAAGATAACTATTCACGATAGGAATTATAAAATTCATTTATGGTTTTATTGCTTTCTGCTACGTATTTTGCAGTTCACCTTGGTAATACTTTGCTTCTTGTACAAAATCATATTTAAAATTAACAAGGAAATGTATGCCTAGCCCCATGTACACATATGAATCATAAGATCATATTTGCAGGAAATAATTAACTCAGGGATAATAGAAACATTTTTAAAGGTCAGAAGTAAAAGCCTTGTTTTTTTTGTTTTTTTTTTCCTCTAGGGAGTCACGGGCACAAGAAAGGGGCACGGACACCCAAGGCGCCGAAGCAGGGGGGCATGAGCTGGGCTGACCTGCTGCCCCCGCCACCAGCACACCCCCCTCCTCACAGCCACAGTGAAGAGTGCAGCATTTCTGTAGATGAAAGGTAAGGGGATGCGAGGGCCAAGTGGTGCAGCACAATCATTGCTGAAACCCATAAAAATAATAGCTAAATTGGATTGCTGAAAGAACATTGATGACTACGGTGCACAAACAGTGTCTCTAAATAAAACAGTGTTGGTCACTGTGCCTTAGCCACCCGCTGAAGGCTGCCCAGGAAAAGGTTTCCAGGCATTTCTACAACTGCAGATTTCTTGTGCACATAGAA
>NDGM011187922.1:0-11767 GCA_002564305.1 Octomys mimax
TGTGCTTTGCCAAGCTTGTTCCAAGTAGGTGCTTTAGACCACTGAGCCATCTCACCAACCCTGCTATTTGTTTATCAATAAAATTATGGGGAAAAACGAACCTTTTAAAGCTGGGAAGATAGCTCAGTGGAATAAATGCTTCTCTGGCAAGTGCAAGGGCCTGAGTTCAACCCTGGTTCCACAAAAATAAATGAGTAAAAGAATCTTTAAAAAATATAAATAAAAATTGTTATACAGATATAATACAATCCATATAAAATTATCATCAGCATACTTCACAGATCAGGGGAAAACATTCTTATAATTCATTTTGAACCAGAAAAGACCTAAAACAAAAAATGCAATCCGGGCCAATGAAGCCAATATAGGAGGCACTACACTTCCTGACAATATTATACTACAAAGCTGCTATGATAAAATCATCATGGTACTGGCTAACAAAAGACCTGAGGATGAAAGGAACAGATGAGGAGATGCGTACACAACTACAACCACACTCAGCCACCTTATCTTTGATAAAGTGGGTAACCATATTCACTGGCAGAAAGATAGTCTCTTTAAGAAATGGTATTAGAAAAAATTGGCTTTCTACATGTTAAAAATTAAACTGGATCCAGGTCTATCACCATGTGCAAACCAAAGTCAAAGTGCATTAAAGATATACACATTAAAAGAAAAACACTAAATCTCCTGGAAGAGTAGGGGGTGGAAATCTTGAAGACACATGATTAACCAGACAGCTCATGAACAAAGTCCAAAGTGCACTGGAAATACTTCAAAGAAACAACTGGATCTCATGGTTTTGAAAATTTTCTGCACATCAAAAGAAATGAACAGAAAGAAAAGACAATTGAAAAATTGAGGGGAAAGTAAAACAACAGTCACTCAAACAAAGGAGTTCTATCTAAATTATATACAGAATCAGGCTCCTAAAATTCAAAGGACCAATCCAAACATAGGCATCTGAGATGAATACACTCTTCTCAGAAGAAATATGAATTGCAAATAAATACATGACAAAAACTTGCACAGACCTGGTCACTCGAGAAAAGAAAATTAAAAGAAGATTGAGATGCCATCCCATTTCAGAAAGAATTGCTATTATAAAGAAATCAACTCATAATAAATTCTGGAGAGGCTGTGGAGAAAAAAGAACCCTTCTCCACTGCTGCTGGATAAATAAACTGTACAACCACTGTGGAAATCAGTGTGGACACTCCTCAAAAAACTAGAACTGAAAATACCTTCAATCCAGCTATTCCTCTTCTGGGTATTTTCCAAGAACTGAAAACATACCACAATGATATAAGTGCACCCATGTGCACAATTTGTCATAGATAATTCTTGAAAAAATCCAAATTCACATCACCTGAAGAATGGATAAGAAAGATATGGCATTTTTATACAATGGATATTAATCAGATATAAATAAAGATAAACTTGAGGCTTTTATAGATAAATTGATGCAAATAGAGTCTATATTCATAAGTAAAATAGCAGATCTACCTGTGTAAACACTGTATTCTCTCTCTATTATAAGAATCTGAAAAAAAATAAATTCTGAAAAGTACAATAGATATACTACAACAGAAAGATACTGAACAGAGGGAATAAAGAATTGAGATGAAGGACAGGAAAATAGATTGAGGAAAAAATGAAGAGAAATATCATGTAAGTATATGCATAGGATAGGTAATATGACTGTACTACTAATTTCAATCAGTGTTTTGAGGATAGCAGTTAATGCTTAAAATTTTTACTTTTCCCAATTTTATTTACTCATCTCTGTAATTGGAGCAACTACATTGAACACAGCATTGTGAAATATAGCAACCAGAGTTGAACAACTTTCATCATGCTTTTAAAATGTGTTTCATTACTATTGTCTTACTTATTATTTTTATACTCTCTTTAAAATAAATTTAAAAATTAGAAAGTACCAGGAAGCAAATGTAGTTTATTCAAAGGAAGAGTTAATGTTTTTTTTTGAGTTAATGCTTGTTTGATCAATTTTGTGTGAGCAACAAATTTGTTGATAACAATATGTATTATAACAACTATTATTAATTTTCTATTCTTTTTAAAAATTATATATAATTTTTAATGTTATATGTTGATTTGCCTTGCAATTCATTTTTGTGTTTCTTTCTAAGATAAAAAAATGTAATTACCAACAAAGTGGAAAGAAACCCCATGTATTGAAAAAATAATATTAACCAATCTTTCCTTAGATAAAGAAATTCTATCTAGAATGTATAAAGGATTAAATAAATTCAGTCTCCCAACATTCAAAGACTCAATTGAAAAGTGGGTGTCTGATATGAATACATACTTCCCAAATGAAGAAATATAAATGGAATTAAATATATTAAATTGTTTAAAATCATTGGGCATTTATAAATACACCTTAATACAACACGGAGAGGCAGAGGTGATAACTTAGTGGCATAAGCACCTGCCTAGAACTCACAAGATCCTAAGTTCAATCCATGGCATGAAAAACAACAATAACATGTACAAAAATCACAATGAGATTCCATCACACTCCGTAGAAATGGCTATCATCAAGAAATAACTGATATCAAAAGCTGGTGAGGCTGTGGTGGAAAATAATCCCATTTGTTGTTTGGGGGAGGGCATGTAGATTGGTACGGCCACTGTGGAAATCAGTGTAAAGATTCCTCAAATAAACTAGGATTACACATCCCATTTGACACAGCTATTACTCTTGTGGGTGATTTACCAGAAAAAATGAAAATATTGTACCACAGTGTTACATGTGTGCCCACTTTTATAGCAGCACAATTTTTAATAGCTGAATCTTAGCAAGAACCCAAGTGCCCATCAACCTTGGAACAGATAAAAAATGTATTTTCATACGATGAAGTAATACTTAGGTAAAAAAAATGAACTCAAGTCTTTTATAGGTAAATGAATACAAGTACAGCCCATACCAAAAAATGAAATCACCCGCACTCAGTGTGTACCGATTTCTCCCTAGTGTAAGAAACTAAAAAGTGAATAAGATCTAAACAGTACAATAGATATAGTGAAAGGAAATGAAACTGCTCAAAAGAAAAGAACAATTGGGATGGAGGCAAAGAGAAAAGAATAAAAGGGAAAATTATGTATATATACAAAAGAAAGCCAAGATTATTATACTATTACGTCTTTGAAAGGTTCAGTTACTGCTTATATTGTTTGATCGAATTTATATCTCTATGTTGTAATATAAGCAACTACTTTTCAGAAAACAATATGCAATATAACAACCATTACTATTTTTCTCATGATCTTATTTTGAATATCTTCCTTGTTTTCACTTTTTCTGTCTCAATAACAAAGAAATAGAGATTTCAAGAGGTCATGAAGCCATGAAGGATGCTCTCTTCTAAATGGGTTTAAGGCACTTAGAAAAGAAATTTCATGTAACACTCAACTTTTTAATGTATTTTTTCCATTTGATATATAAGGGTGATCAGATTGGCCACTGAAATTTCACATCTACACGGACTTGTTTGGATAGCATCACTATTTCAGAGGCTTTACAACCGTTCTACTTTTTGTTATTGTTGTTGCAGAATCAGGAATTGAACTGAGGCCTTTGCGCTTGCCAGGCAGGAGCTTATTCTACTGAGCTATCTCCCCAGCACCTATACAACCATTCTAGCACCTTCTTCCAAGACATGACAAGCAAGAATTTTGAGCCCACTCTCTGCTATTATTGCCTTGGCATCCTCAACTTATGTACCTTGTAACCATACAACAACAGGTATTTTAATTTCCAAGTCTTTTACTGCCATGACTATACCATATGCAATAACATCACATCGTGTGATCCCTCCAAAAATGTTGACCAGAATAGCCAGTACCTTATGGCTGAAGTTGTTAAATGTGCTATAATATTTGAAAATACTCTGATATTGTTCTTTTTTCTTTTTAGTGTATGGAGATATTAATTATCACATATGTACACAGACCTTTGCAAACATTTGGTCTGCACTTCTTTCTATTGCTAAGAACCATCTCTGTAAAGAGCATGTACTGCAGACATCAGGGTTCTTTCTGCTTCTCTTGCAGAATGGCACTTGGAATATACCTGCTTTTTATTGTTGGACACAATGTTCTTCATTGATAAGATTTCTATAAATAAAATAAATAAGAAGATAAAGCTTTGTTCTTTAGTATTAAAATATATTATATCTAATAACTATCTTCATTAGTAGAGGAGTGTATTAAAACTATGTTCTCTATAAGAAGTATTTATCTGCAGTACCAAATGCATACTAAGTGTATCAATCACTATTTATAAACAGAATTTTTCAAACACTCCTCAGAATATTCTTTTTCAGTGATGTAACTTGCTAATAGTTTGAATGAATGTTTTAATTATTATACAACACTGACAACTGCAAGTCTTCATGATTCTATGGTATTGAGAAATACCTGTAGATTTATATTAAGTTAATAAGAAGTGGGCATACAAAATTGAAAAAGGGAATGGAAGTTAATAAAAAAATACCACTGTGAAAAAAAGAAATATAAGGGTACAGTATTCCTACTCCTCAGAGGATGCAGTTATTATCATAATCTTTGTTTGGTTGGTTTTTTTTTTTTTTTTTGGTGGAACTGGGGATTGAACTCAGGCCCTTAACTTGCCAGGGAAGCACTTATTCCACTGAGCCATCTCCCCAGCCCCTATTATCACAATCTTGACTTGTAAATTTCCAAACATTTTAACTAAGAAATAAAATTTTATTCTTTAGAAACCAAATCTGTACTATGTTGTTACAGTATCACAAAACAAACTAATAGAAAAAGAGCTGTCAAGCCTGCATTATGGGCTGAAGGATTGTCTTGCCTCCTGTGGATAGCTCCCCTTTTATTTTTCACAAGTATTTTTGCAATAAGTCTCTTCAATGTGAAGTTCAGTCATGATTTTGATTAGCACAGGCCAAACGGACACATACATGAATGTAGAAGTGTATAATCTAAGTTGTCACTCGAAGCCAGCCTGTAGCCCAAAAGAATAACCAGTAAGATGAACCTGACATAAAAGGAATAATCAAAAAATACAATTAAATATTTAAAATTTTTGAATTTATTGCAGTAAAGCATATTTTCATTCATTTTTGCCAAAACACACTTCTTAACATACAAGACATTCATTCCATGATTTTTTTTTCACTTTTTGGAAGTTCTTTTAGAACAGCAAGCAGAAACACCAAAACAATACGCAGGATTTGGAGCCAGATTAAATTAACATTGGGTAGGCACTGACTAGGAATCAATATTTCCTCAAATATCAGGTTCTGATCATTGATGGTCTAGGGTATATAAGGGATAAGTAAGCAAGAAGTACTGAGACTTGTCAATGGGGAGATTAGTCCTTACATCATTCATCATTGTGACCAGCTCTTTCTAAGGAACAAAAATAACAGAAACTTTAAACAGAACTACTACCCGGACAACTAACAAACTGAAGTATACTGGCTGAGGGGGCAGGTATTGTGCTATACTTTTTGTAAGTACATGCTGCTACATCATGCTGTTTAATAGAAAGGCAGGCTTATAAAAAATTACGATGTATCCTTATCCATCTTATTCACTGGATCTGACACCATGTGCTTTCCAACATTTTTCAAAGTCAAAATGATCATGAAAATGAAAACATTTTGAATTTTCAAGATGTCAAGACAACCATGATAGTTCAACTAAAGACAACTAATGAAAAATAAATACTCCAAGAACTTCTTTAGAAAGTGGCAAGAATCATGGGAGAGGTCAGTTCAAAGTGAAAGAGAAGATAAATGGCAATGTGCCTTTAACTGAACACTTGTTTTTAAATAATTTTATTGAGAAAGAATAGCAATGAGATATTACCAAAGCAGGTTAGTAGTTCAGTTACAGTACTTAATATATTGCATATTGTTGTCTGTAGTAGTTATTCATAGTACAAGATGCAGACATGATATCTTGTGTAAATACTATTAGTTCAAAACTTACTTCTCATTGAACTAAGAGAAAGTAGCTATATATCTATGTTATTATCTATATACATATATATTTTTTCACTAAAAAATGGTCCTTCATTTATATCCCCCTTTTTTGTTTATTTTTATCAGAGATGTGTATTTCATTGCCATTCGTATATTGTAGGTGCATGAATTCAGCAGAGAAATCCAATGCAGTCCAGGAGTAGAAGTTGTTGACTTCAGTCTTTTATAATTCAGCATATTAATATGGCTTTACTTTTCATATCTCATTTTAATACTTTTTGTTGGATGGTTAAGACTAAGATAAAACAAGACCTATAAAACAAAAATGTAACTTCTGCATCTGACAAGGTTGGGCAAATCCCCTCAGGACTTACCCTTATAATCTGTACAGCAGTTTGTAGATCTTTTGTTGGTGTCAGTTATGTGGATAAGTCACAGCCATTGCTTGACCAATTAGCTCTCTGAGAAAGCCTGAGAGAATGTTTTCTCTCCAGGTGACTCTTCCTAAGCACACTCTATATCTTCATTTACTTTCCTCTGTGGCCCCATAATCACCTTGGTCAGAAAATTTGGGACACCACTGAGTTATAGGATGTTATATTACAGGTTCCCTTATGTCCTGAGTCCTCACTGACCATGAAGGGATTGGGCAAGAATTTTGGCTTTCTTTGTGGTCCTTCTTTTTCTCTAATGTTTCGGTCTACAAACTTAAGTTGTTAATCCTCCAGAAGAGAAGCTTAATGATATTATTACCCTAGAGTATAGGCTGTTGAGCTCAACATTAGTATCTGTCTGAATATCAAATGCTGTAGACATAACATGGATCTGGTATTTTGGTCAATTGTAGATATGCTGAACTGTAAATACATAATGTGAAAAAAACATAAAATAGTAAAAATAGTAAAAAAATAGAAAGAAACAATTAGACATGTTTACTCAGAAATTTAGAGAACTAACCATGTACAACATTGCAGCAGAACAGTCCTATGGCATTTTTTTCTTGTCTCTTATTTTCATTTATTACCTTTTTTTTAAAGAACATTTATGTGAGAGAGTATAGCACTAATTGATATGACATGTATGATTTTAACATGGCTTTTTTTTTTTTGTTTTGGCGGGACTGGGTATTGAACTCAGGCCCTTGCGCTTGCCAGGGAAGCACTTATTCCACTGAGCCATCTCCGCAGCCCAGACATGTATGCTTTTAGAAGAACAGTATGACAGGGATTCCAAGCATGGCTCTAGTACTATACATTGCTATCTTCAGTGCAGTTGTTTAATTCACAGGTATCATCATATATAGTTAGTCAGGGTGAGAATATAACAATTAATTGCTAGTTTTGAGAAGCTAATGGAAATTCTCAGGATCATTGCCTTAACTACGTTGTGCATATAAATGCATGATTTTGACCCTGGCATGTTTCGTAGCTTTTCTCCTTGCCCTCTCTTCTTTGTTTAAACCTCAAATTCTCACTTTCCAATTAGTTGTGTTACACCTTTCAATTTTTATTTCTGCTTTTCAGTTCTCACACTAGGGAGACTATATGGTATTCACACATGTGGTTCTGACTTATTTCACTTATGAGTATATCTTCAAGTGGCACCCACATATATATGAAGGTTTCAAGTTTATCATTGTTATAGCTGAGTAATAATCCATTGTATAAAATTACCACATCTTTTTGATCCATTCCTCTGGTGATGGGCATTGTGGTTGCTTTTAATTTTTTGCTATCACAAATTGTGCTGCACATATATCACTATGATATGATGTTTTCAGTTATTTTGGGAAAATTCCCAGTAGTGGGATAGCTGGTTGAATGGGGTTTTTTAAGGAGTCTCCCCACAGATTTCCATAATGATTGCACCAGTCTACATTCCCACCAGCAGTGGAGAAGGGTTCCTTTGTCCCTACAGCCTCTCCAAAATTTGTTGTTGGTTGATTTCTTTATGACAGGCATTCTTTCTGGGGTGAGGTGGTATCTCAGTGCTGTTTTAATTTGCATTTCATGGATAGCTCGTGATATGGAGCATTTTTTCATGTATTTAATAGCTTCTAGATTGTATTCCTCTGAGAAGCATGTGTTTATCTCAGATACCCATTTCTGGATTTGGTCTTTATATTTTGGGGCCCGAGTTTTTTAGTTCATTATAAATTATAGAGATAAGACCTTTTTCTGAGCGCTTATTAGTTAAGATTGCTTCCCAATTTGTGGGTTGTCTTTTCACTCTGTTGCTATTTTTTGACCTGCAAAATCTTCTCAATAAGAGGAGATCCCAGTTGGTAATTCCTCAAAGTGTTGGCTGTTTGATTCTTGTCCATGAATTGTTTGCCTATCTCTAAGTCTTCAAGATCTCCTCCTAATTTCTCTGCCAGGAGATTTAGTGTTTCTGTTTTAATGTTTACACCTTTAATCTAATTTGACTTTAGTTTATTGTATGGTGATAGACGTGGGTCATGTTTTAATTTTTGGTATGTAGAGAGCCAGTTTTCACAGCACAATTTGTTAAAGAAACTATCTGTCTTCCAGTAATCACGTTTGTCCCTTTTATCAAAAATAAGGTGGCTGAGTGTGTTTGTAGTTGTTCTGCATCTTCTAATCTATTCCATTGATCCTCAGATCTACTCTCTTTTGCCAGTACAATGCTGATTTTATCATAATACCTTTTCAGTATAATTTACGTCACGAATAGTAATGGCTGCTGCCTTGTCTTTGTTATCCAGGAATGCCTTTGCCATTGTAGGTCTTTTTTGGTTCCATATAAATTTTAGGAATGATTTCTGTAGGTCTGTGAGCTATGTTTGTGGAATTCTGTTAGGCATTGCATTAAATCTGTATAACAGTTTTAAGAATATGGCCATCTATACAATTTTGGTTCTTCCTATCCAGGAGCAAGTAATATCTTTCTATTGTCTGAAATCCTCTATAATTGCTTTTTTCAGAGCACTGAAATTTTCGTTGAATAGATCTTTGACTTCTTTAGTTAGGTTAATTCTTAAGCATTTCCTTTTCCAAGGTGCTATTGTAAAAGATATTTTTTCTCTAATTTCCCTCTCAGTGTGTTTGTTATCTGTATAGAGGAATGCTATTGACTTTTGGGTATTGACTTGTACCCTGCTATGCTACTGAATTTGTGTATTAATTCTATTAGTTTGTTGGTGGAGTTTTTTGGATATTCCAAGTAAACTATCATGTCTTCTGCAAATCATGATAGTTTAACTTCTTCTTTACCTATTCTTATACCTTTTGATTCTCTCTCTTGTCTAATGGCTCTAGGTAATAATCCCAGAATGCATTAAATATGAGTACTGATAGAGCACATCCTTATATTGTAGCAGATCTGAGAGTATAAAAATTCAAATTTTCCTCATTAAGAATTATGTTAGCTGTTGGGTTGTTATAGCTGACTTCTAAGAGATTGAGTTAGAGGCCATCTATTCCAAATTTTTGTAGGACTTTGAATATGAATGAGTCTTGGAATTTGTCAAAAGTCTTTTCTGCATCAATTGAGATGATCATGTGGTTTTTGATTTTTCTCTGTTGATATTGTGTATTACATTTATAGATTTGTGTACATTCAACCATCATTGCATCCCTTGGATGAATCCTACCTGGTCATAGTGTATAATCTAATTGAGGATTTGCTATATTCTATTTCCAACATTTTTATTTAGGATTTTTGCATCTATGTTCATGAGGGAGATTGGCCTATATTTCTGTTTTGTGGTTATATCTTTCCCTGGTTTTGGATTATTTTAATTTGAATTTTTTTGATGACCAAACATGTTGAACATGTTTTTGTGTATTGATTTGCTCTTTGAATTTTATCATCTGAAAAGTGTATTTTCATTCCAGCTGTCCATTTCTAGATTGGATTTTGAATTTTGGGGGCCTGATTTTTTCAAATTTTTTTTCTCTTGTATTTTAGGGAAGGGTCTTCAGGGTGTTCAGTGTCTCACTTCTAGATTGAACTTGTAGGGATTCTCCTGTTTAAAGCCTCCCATGACCTGGGATTACAGGGGTGCACCACTATGCCCAGTCTCAATTGCCATCTCAGTGTGCTCCAGAGGTGAGACTGACATGGCAGGCCTAGGGATCAAAACCCCAGCACCTGCACCTGCTTGCAGGCACTGTAATCTGCTAACATATTTGGACAGCCCTCAAATTTTTATATGTTTCTAATATAAGTACTTTTTCTGAGTGGCCGTTGGTTAGAATTTTTTCCCACTCTCTGTGTTATCTTTTCACTCTTTTAGTGTGTTCTTGTGCTATACAAAATTTTAATAAAATGAAATCCCAGTTGTAGATTCTTTGATGCACTTCCCCTTCGCTTTGGGTTTTGTTTGTGAACTCTGCTTAAGCCTATGTGTTCAAGTTTTATTCCTACTTTGCCTACAGAAAATTTAGTGATTCTATTTTGATATTTAGATCTTTGATGTATTTTAACTTTAGTGCATGGAGATAGACATGTTTTTAATTTTACACTTCGGCTTATAAAGAGCCAGCTTTTCCAGCACTATTTATTAAAGATGCTATCTTCCTTACAGTGAATACGTTTGGTTGCTTTGTCAAAGATGAGGTGGCTGTGTGTATTTGTAGTTGTGGCTGTATCTTATATTTTGATCCACTGATTTTCAGGTCTGATTATTTGCCATTATTGTGCTGATTTTATTACAGTAGATTTATAGAATAATTTCAAGTAAAAGCTTATGATCCCTCCTGCTTTTCTTTGTTGCCCAGAAGTTTCTTTGCTATTCTAGGACTCTTCTGTTTCAAAATAAATTTTAGGAATATTTTCTCTAGTGCTATATGATATACTAATGGTGTTTTGATTGGAATTGTATTAACTCTGCATCACAGTTTTGGGCATATGGTCAATTTCACAATGTTGATTCTGCCTACCCATAAGCATAGGATATCTTTTCTTTTTCTGATACCCTCTTCAATATCTTTTTTAAAACATTATAATCTTCTGTTGAGATAGCACAGTGGTCTATAGTGCCTGCTTAGGGAAGCTTAATTAGGCACAAGGAACCACGGTTGGATGCCTGATACCACATGTGGCACCAGCCTTACCCTCAAGGTGGGCATCACCAGACAAAAACATGATAATTTTCAGGGCCACAGAATTTGTTCCCCGGGCATGCTGTGCTGGCCTTGTCCCCAGGGTACACTGAGACAGCAATTGAGACTGGGTGTTGTGGTGCGTGCCTGTAATCCCAGCACTTGGGAGGATGTAAACAAGAGAATCACTATAAATGCAATCTAGTAGTAAGACCCTGAACACCCCATAGACCCTTCCATAAAAATACAGAAAAAAATTATAATTTTCAATATATAGATATTTTATTTCCTTTGTTGGATTGATTCCTAAGTATTTTATATATTTTTTGATGCTATTGTGAAAGGTATATTTTCCCTAATTTCAATGTCAGTGAGATTTCTGATTGTGTACAGGAATGCAATTAATTTTTGAGTGTTGATTTTGTATACAGCTATGCTACTGAACTTGGTTCTTAAATCTACAAGTCTTTTGGTACATATTTTGAGTTCTGTTATGTAGATTATCATGTCAACTGGAAACAATGATATTTTAACTTCTTCCTTTTCTATTCTTATTCCGTTTATTTCTCTCTCTTGTCTAATTTTTCTGGTCAAACTTTCAAGAACTATATTATTATATAGTATGAGTAATATATACTATACTATAATATATAGCATGTAGCATAGGTAATAGTGGAGATCATTGTCTTATACCTGATGTTA
>NDGM011187923.1:0-19462 GCA_002564305.1 Octomys mimax
AAAAAAAAAAAAAAACTCAATAAAGTCTTTATTGTGTCACTTAAAAGTTGTGGGACTCTAATCACGTTGCTGAAGCTCCTCAGTCCTCAATTTGCTTCTTTCTATATTAAGTCTGTACTAAAGAGTCAGAATCACACTCTGAGATGTTTTTAAAACTTGGAATCAGTGAGGTCTAAAATATCTGTTAACAAATGCAGCAAATATTATTTTCTGCCATTCGCATCATTTTATGTCAAAGGAAGAAGCATCTGCAAAGCAGAACATAGACTGAAAATTCAGTTTTCCGAAAAGCACACATTCAGAGTCCATCGCTGTTTATATGTAACACAAGGTGATTGCCAGAGCCTGTGCAAAGCACCTGTAAAAATGCCCCCGCCACTCATGTAGCATCTTACTGTTCCTTATGCTTTTGAGGACAGATGTATTTGATTGAAGACATCACTGGTTTCTCATGAAAGAATTCACGGGTTAATTCAACAGTAGCTACTGAGCACTCACGTCCAAGGTGCTAGCACAAATATCATCCATATCTAATTCTGTGGTTGCTCTCTCCTAGGACCCACCGATCTCAGCATGAAGAGGCAGCTGGCAACCAGCTCGGGGTCATCCAGCAGCTCGAGCTCCAGACCACAGCTGAGTCCAACTGAAATCAATGCAGTGAGACAGCTTGTTGCAGGATATCGGGAATCAGCTGCATTTTTACTGCGTTCTGCAGATGAACTGGAAAATCTCATTTTACAACAGAACTGAGTCGAATGATGACCGTATTCACTGAATTCTAAATTTGCAGTTTCCACTAATGACATTTTGATTTCCCAGCAGAGGTACTTCTGTTCTTACTGCACAATCTTTTAAGAAAAATACTTCCATTATGCCACATTGTCCCTGATCCATAAAATGATGTGTTAAGGTGCTTCAAAGGAACTCTGACCTCTGAAGTACTTGAGATACTTAAGTGTGTCCAGCCTATTGCTTTTTGTTTTAGTATGTCAGCATAACTATCACGGGCAAACAGGCTGCATATTCTTAACTGAAGGATAAAACGGAAGAAGCTTGTGGTATTAAAAAAAAAAAAAGTAGCTCAAGATCCAACTGAAACATTAGTGGAATTCGCTGCTGACTCATTGGACTGAAAGCTGAATTACCTGGCAAAAAAAAAGTCAGATTCTTGTTGCTACAGAATATAACAACAATGAAAAAGGATCTTGTATTTTAAAAAAAATATGTAATTTTTATAAAAAGAAAACTTGTTTTTCATTCAGAATTGTCATTTTTACTTTAGTAACTTTTTCATAGGTCCTAAAAGAAAACTGTTTTGAGAAAATACTGTAAGTACCTTTTCCATATCCCTTTGCCTCCTCCTCTTTCCAAATTCTTTCTACAAAAAAAAAAAAAAAAGTAACACTTGATGCTGAAAAAAAAAAATCCTTGCCTACGTTCTTAAAATTGTCACATCAGGAACTACTTCTAAGAGAAGCCTGCAATTCTACATGGATACTGGTCTCAAAAAAAATAAAAATAAAAAGTAACCACCCACTTCATACTGCAACTTTCCCATAGCAGTTTTCATCAAAGAATTGTTTTCAATGTTCGTGTTGAGGAAAACCTTCACACTTTGGTTCCTTTAGAACCGCTCACTCCCGACTGCCGCTGCGGCTGTAAGAGCATCCCTCCAGCAGCAACTGGATATAGATGACTGAATGTTGAGAGGTTGCAAGTGACAATCCGAAAATTTGCACTCTTGTGTGTAGTCTTCTTTTCATTTCTCTCTGTCAGGAATATTTCCCAAAAGACCATTATGTCTCCTGGTATGATTTGTATAATTTGCAGTTTTAGCTAAAAATAAAGAACTGTCAGCGGAGGCAGCTGCGACTTAGAATGAACTTCTCCCTCCTCCATACTTTGCCCTTCTTTCTTCTTTTCCGGTGTTGGATACACTTGAGTGATGTTTTCTTTGTGCACTGAAGCAAGCCTATGTTAACATACTTAGGAAGAAGTACTTTAGTTGATATTTCTTGTATAATTATTTATTTCTGTCAATGAGCTTCGGTTGGATTACAAATCTTTTGTGCATTCCTCAATCTGCCTTATTTCATGTAAAATTAATGTCATTCAGTTTTTGACAATGAGTTGAAGGCATCAGTGGTATTTCTTATCTACTTGTTGCATATAGTTTTTCAAGTAATGACTGTGATTGTGACCGAGTAATGTGCACTTTTCCTTGTATCTGTGGACATTGCTATGCTTTTGTTCTTCTAGTGTTTCTAGAATTACTATTCCTTAAGGTTATGTAAACAAAAAATGCAAAAAAAGAGAACTTTTGTGATACTGTTGGTGAATCTAATGTGAAAATCTTATTGAAATATGAGTATTTTGGAAATACATAGATGCACAAACATCTTTTAAGGTGTGGATTTAGAGTTTGCTTATTTAAATGAAAAATCAAAAAATTGAGGGCTGGTATAATTTTTCTCTGTTTTGTTTGGTTTTAATAAACAAATTTCTGTGTTAAACAATGGTTGTGAAACCGTATAAGTTTTCTGCATAAGATGATAGCTAGTTTTTCAAAGTTTAAAATTTGAAATCCTGTTTTGTGACTGTCATTAGCAGATTTGAGACTCCAAACTTATTTCTTTAAAAATATCCCAAGGTTCCCCAGAGCCTCAACATTCAGTCTAACAAAGAACTTATTATTCTAAGAAGGAGTAAAGAAAATAGTAAACCAGTTCATTGGACTATTCAAATCTAATGTAGGAATATAAATTCTTGCTATCTCTTATCCCTCATGCTTTCAGGAGTAACCTA
Source organism: Octomys mimax (assembly GCA_002564305.1). Classification (NCBI taxonomy): domain Eukaryota; kingdom Metazoa; phylum Chordata; class Mammalia; order Rodentia; family Octodontidae; genus Octomys; species Octomys mimax. Next base: position 2,806 of record NDGM011187923.1, read on the forward strand.
GCTCTTTCCATCCTTCCAGTCTTAAAGAGAAGCTCACACTCTTTTTAAAAGTACCTGTATCATTCTTGGGGAGTGGTTGTAGTAGCATGTAGAGGCTTTGACATAATTTCCATGTCATAGATTAACACCCAAGCTTGAGTTTAGTATACAGATAAGAATTTTCTTAATCACGATATTGAAGCAAATGGAATACAGCAGGTAAGTCTCAGCCAAGTGCTCGCTTTTTTATTTCATCTTCCATTGTAACTCCCTTACCTGTTCACCAAGGGCTAAATTCCTCAACATCTTTTGTTTCTTCTGCTTTTCTCTGGCAGAGTGATGGCCTTAGACTCCCATCATTTCCCTGCTAGAGAGCAGAGCTCAAATGAAGTGCCAGTACAGTCCCTTTGTAACCCATACCCGAAGAACAGCCGGGTCTATTTGACACTGTGTCATAGAAGCACAAAGGCATCACAGCACTCTGTAAAGTCTTCAGAGAAATGCAGGAAAATTCATGTTCTCACTGAAATGAGGCAATGCAAAACTATCAACAGCGCAGCCAGAAGTTTCTGTCCCTTCAGCCCGTTTCCTGTTATAGGTGTAGGGTAAATGAGAAAGTATTCCTTGAACTAGCCATGGACAACACAAGCATAGTCACTGGAAACTTTTTACATTGTGTAACTCAATAAAAAAAAAAAACTAGTTAAGAGGTCATAAGATGAATGAGAACCACAGCACACTGGTTACTTATACAATGAAAGGCATTTGTTTCCTTTACATCTGAAAATAATGTGATAATATTGACACGGTTTCTCTCTCCATCCTACAAAATAGGCTCAGAAAGAGCCTGCAAGGGCTGGGGAGATAGTTCTGTGGCCTATGTACCTGTCTGGCAAGCACAAGGACCTGGGTTTCATCCCCAGCACTGATCCCCTGTGCATAGCAAGACCCTGCACCAAATAGATAAAACATTAAAAAAGGAGTCTGCAACTGAACAATTTAGGGAAATCTGTCTCAATAAATAAATAAATAAATAAATAAATGTTAGGTGTGCAGTACTATGAGTGGGACCTGGGTTTAGTCTCTAGTACCACAGAGAGAGAGAGAAAGAGGTAGGGGAAGAGAAGAGGACGGGAAGGGTAGCAAATAGAAAGAAAGACCTCCCTCCTGGAACTGCAAAGACAGTGTGAGCTGTAACTACCATTTGAGCCCAGACACACCTGATGCTGGTCACTCCCTATTGGTTGTAATCATCAGTGCTTCCAGGTACAGAATCATTATATCTTATGCTAAGTCTTGGATACAGGCTGTTATACTAAATTTTAGCAGTTTTAGTCATGCAGATAAATCACAGTTATTAAAATAGTTCACTAAACACAGAGATAGTGGGTTATAGAATTTTAATTTCCTTCAAGTTATTTTCTCTGCAAATAAAAAGAGCTACAATAAAATTCACCACTAATGAAAATCAAATACTCACGGCATGACGGGGAGACGCAGTGACTTTTGAACAACAGTGGGTGCCAATGTTGAATCACGTAAGGCGAGATTAAAAGGGATTATCTAGTTAAACCTATAAAGAAAAACCTTATCATTAATACATGAATGCAGATATCATCCAGACTGGTCTTTTATGTCAAAAAATATTTTCTGAGTTCAAATGGGCCGTGGTTCAGGATGTAACTCAAAGAAAAAAATACAGCAGATGTACATTAAAATGTTTATCTTCTAATGCATGATTGGGGTGCAGAAATTTGCTAAACTAAGGCTTGAGTACAAATGTACAGAAGCTTTGTTTTAAAATGTTTTGAAAGACATGAAGTACTACTGATACATAAATCTATTTCCAGGGCTGGGATAGTAGCTTAGTGGCATAAGTGCTTGTGTCGCAAGTACAAGGTCCTGAGTTCAATACCCGGCACTGAAAACAAAACAAAAGTGTATTTTTAGTCTTAATGTCCATCATGTTTGGCAGTTATATGTTATTTTCGGGTTACAAAAACAATTGGGGAAGTATACAAAAAGAAAGAAAGAAAAATAAATTCAAGACTCCATAAAGAACATTTTATACTTTATCCTCAGATTTTATCAAAAATGTACATAAATATTTTATGTTGGATTTTACTAGGTTAGTGTTTCATCATTTGATTTTTCTAACAATGATATACTGTCAATATTTGCTACATCATCTACTATTCTTAAATTACTTTTAATGATTGTATAGTATAACATCATATGAATGTACCTGTATTTGTTTTTTATTGCTATTTTATCAAATATCCACAAACAACTTACAATTGTTACAGCTGCGAAAGTTAGAATGTTTCACTGAGCTTAGATCATGGTGTTGAGTGGACCTCGCTCTCTGGGGGCTCCCCAAGGAGACTGTAGCTTCGAGAGTCAATCTTCTTTCTCCTCCAAAATATTAAAGAGTCTTGTGTGTACTCTGGGACCACCTGGATAACACACGGTAATCACTTTCTATGAAGATCAGCTAATTAACAACCTTAATTCCACCTACAATCACAGAGGCTTACTCTGATATATATCAAACACCTTCACAGATTCTGATAATTAGGACACTGCTATCTTTGGGGAACCATTATGCTACTTCTGCTGTGCCTTAATTTAATTTCCTTTTTAATTTTTTAAAAATATTTCTGTATCCAGTTGTATTTGTCCATTCACTTTCAAGAAAAAGCCTCAGTTAGCAACTCTCCCATTTTACAAATAATTTTAAGTTATTTTTCTTTCCTGTGAACTACAAAAGGTATCAACTTTTGGAAATTACTTTAATTGGATTTTCCAGGAATGTGTCTCATTCAAGTTAAAGGTAATAACAAATATGATAAAGGTAATAACAAATATGATAAAGGTGATAAAGATAAAGATATATCTTTCAAGGGAAATAAAGCAAAAATACCTCTGGACCCATTCTCCACATTGTTTTCCTAGATACTGTTTCTACCCAAGAAATTCCCTGAGATGTTTGAGAGACTCCAACTCATTAGGTCAGAAGGAATGCATGAGGAGCCAAAGCTTAATTAAACTCTATGAGCAATTCTAGTACATTCATTACTAATGATAAGCAGCAACGACTTTTCATTTACTCTAAACAATTAAAAGATATAGTCTATGTTAGGTGTGATTAGATGACATATCTTTTAAAAGGGTTTAACCATAACATATCTATTGAATTTAGAATAACCATTTGAGTTTAAAAAGTCAAGTTTATTGCCTTCATTTCTTTGCTAGAACAATTTTGTTTCCATACTATGAACTGCATGCCCCTCATTTACTACTAACTCACCTCTCACAAAGCCTACCAGGTGAAAGAAGAGCAAAGGTCAATGTCAGGATGATTTGTAATGCAATGAGAAAAGACAATAAGACAAAAAGCACAGACCCTGGAGGCCAAGGGATTGACACCAGTCTTTTCCTTGAGACTTCTGATTTCTCCTCCTGTTTATTTGGGAGTTCATTAGATCAAGCTGCCTGTAAGAGATATCTTGTATTCAGTAAAGGTATTCTTAGAGGGCTGATCAAATAGCTCAGCACCTGCAAGCAGGCACAGGGATCAGAGGTTTAATCACTGGGCCTGCTGTGCTGGCCCTGCCCCAGGGATGTACTGAGATGGCAATTGAGACTGGGTGTGGTGGTGTGTGCACCTGTAATCCCAGCTCTTGGGAGGCTGTAAAGAGAAGGATCACTAGGAGTCTGATCTAGTAGTGAGACCCTGAACAGCCTGTAGACCCTTCCCTAAAAATAAATAAATAAACACATTATTTTGTAGTAACAGTACCAGCAGCCAAAGAAGGTACATGACTTATTCTTAATTTCTTGGTGGTAGGCAGACACTGAGTTTGGCCATGAAACAAATCCAGTGGAATAGCTAAGTTTATTAACTACCTTCTAATTCATCGAGTTAGTTTTTCTTTACCTACTTTATGCAGGACGTTGCACTCTGATACAGAAAATTACTATTTCTGATCCAATGAGCCAATGTCTTGAGAGAAAAAGAGAAGTATGAGTAATAGCAATACAGTGAGCTTAAGTACAGTCATGTCATAAGTAATGACAGAAACCTGCCAGCGAAGCCCACGGCGGAGAGGACAGTTGGTTGGTCACAAAGTCTAGAGCTGTGGAAAATATCTAGCAATACTGTTGAGTGGATTTGAGAGCACAGAAGAAAAAACTATATCCGTGAGGGATGTTTCACCTACATGGGACGCGGACATGAGATGTACAGAGGAAGTGTGGGGGAGCACAGTGCACATGGTAACTCAGACAGCTCAACATGGCTGAAGAGCAGAAGTACAAGTTGAAATGAGATTTCAGGAAAGTAGCAAAGGTGATGGGTGGAACCTTAAAAATCATGCTCATAGTCATGCCCCGTATAGTGCTGAGATTCTATTACTTTATTCTAATTTTTAGTGCTAGGGATCAAACTCAGAGCTTTGTACATCCTAGGAAAGTACTCTACTACTGAGCTACAGACCCAGCCCCTACTGATATGTTTGAAATAGTAGAGAGGTAATAGCTTGGTTCCTTTTGGGACCATTTGCATGACTAACTTGAGCAAGAATTTTTGTATGTAAGGCAGAGTCTACAGGGTCTCACTATACAGATCGGGCTCATAGTGATTGTCCTGTCTAGGAGAATTTGGACTGGATCTTTAAATGTCAGAGATGAACTTTTTCAATTCTTTATGTGTTCTGCATATAATCCTTCTGTTGATTCTTCCCAAATGCTGGGATTACAGGTGCACACCACCACACTCAATCTCACTTGCCAGCTCAAACTCCCCAAGGGGTGGGGCCAGCACAGCAGGTCAGGGATTGAACCTCTGACTCATGCATCTGCCTAAGCAATTGCTTCAATCTGCTGAGCTATCTGGCTGACCCTGAGCAAGAATTTTTGAGCAAGTTGACTTAATGTTGACTCCAAGAACCTCCTTTCACCTAAAGTAACTCCAAACAAAGTAGTAAAAAAAAAAAAAAACAAATAAAAGCTGATGAATGATTGCATGAACAGCCACAAGGAAAGAAGGGCTTTACCTTACAGCTACTGGAAAGTGGGAATCAAGAAAAGCCAAAAGATGTCACACAAAAAGACAAAGGCACTTCTCCTACAGAAGACAGATCTAAAGAAGGATAGATGAGGAGGAAGGAGTTTCAAAAATCTACTAGTAAGGCTCTACTTTGAAGGAGGGAAAAGGAGGCCTGGGTGACTCAGTTAGGAAGGTATACTTTCCACTCCTGAGGGATACAGGACTCATTTGCATTCCTTCATGTGAGAAGCATGTATTTATCTCAGATGCCCAGTTTTGGATTGGATCTTTACATGTCAGAGATGGGTTTTTTTCAATTCTTCATATGTTCTGCATATAATTCCTTTGTTCGAGGGATAACCCAGTAAAATTTTTTCCCACTCTATCTATTGTCTGTGCACCCTGTTGGTGATTTTCCTTGCTGTTCAAACACTTTAAAGATGAGATTCCAGCTGACCCTTTGTATTGTTTCCTGTGAAACTGGGTTTTGGTCATGAAATTTTTGCCTACACCTATGCCTTCAAGAGTTCTTCCTATTCTCTCCTCCAGTAAACTTATTGTTTCTTTTTAATATTTAGATCTTTGATCCATTTTGACTTTTAGCTTAGTATACAGTGATAGATGTGAGTTGTGTTTTGCTCTTCAGCATGTGGAAAGCCAGTTTTTTGTCACCATTTATTAAAGAGGCTACCTTTCTCCTATTGAAGGTGTTAGACCCTTTTGTCCCAGATATAGTGGCTGAGTGAGTGTGCAGCTATCTCTGCATCCCCTAGTCTGTTACACTGATCTTCGGTTATGCTTTTCGCCAGTACTACGCTAGTTGTATCACAGTAGCTTTGCAGTATAATTTCAAGTCAGGGTTGTGATGCCCCCTATCTTACCTTAGCTTCCAGAATTGCTTTTGCTATTCTAGGTCTCTTCCATTTCCAAATGAATTTTAGAAATGTTTTCTCTAAATCTGTGAGGTGTGATAATCATACTGTCATTGGAATTGCATTAAATCTATATAAGAATTTTGGAAATATGGTCAATTTCACTGGTTGATTCTTCCTACCCATGAGCAAGAGATGTCTTTTCATTTTCGGATACACTCTTTGATCTCCTTCTTCAGAGTACTATGATTTTCAGTGCATAAATCTTTCATTTGTTACACTGATTCTTACATATTTCATTGATCTGAATGTTATTGTGAAAGGTCTGGTTTCCCTTATTTCTCTCTCAGTGACTTTGTTATTAGTGTACAGGAATGATATTTATTTATAAGCATTGATTTTGTATCTGGATACAATGCTCAATTTAGTTCTTAAATCTCTTTGGTGGTGTTTGGTGATTCTTCCATGTACTACATCACTTCATCTGCAAGGGGTAATAATTTAACTTCTTCCTTCTATTCTTATTCTTTGTTCTAATTGTTCTTGTTAGTAAATACAAATAGCAATTAAATAGGTAAGAATGCTCAACATCATTATTCATTTGAGAGATGCAAATGAAAAGAAAACTGAGATTCCATCTCACTCAAGAAAAAACTGCTGTTACCAAGAAATCAACCATTATGAAATTCTGGTGGGACTGTGAGTAAAAGGAATCATTTTCCATTATTGGTGGGAATGCAGACTGGTGAAACCACTGTGGAAATCAGTGCAGAGATTCCTGAAAAAAGTAGGATTAGGGGATGATTTGACCCAGATATTCTCTTTCCAAGTATCTTCCTGAAAGAATTAAAAGCACAACATACACAGAAATTTATGCATACCTATGTTCATAGCAGTAAAATTTGTAATAGGTAAATTTGGGATATAACCCAAATGCCCATCAACCAAGGAATGGATAAAAAAAAAGGATATGTTTTTTAATATATACATTGGAGGGGCTGGCCAAAATAGCTCAGTGGATTAAAGCATCTGCAAGCAGGCACAGTGGCCAGGGTTCAATCCCTGAGCCTGCTGTGCCACCCCCAACCCCGGGGAGCACTGAGACAGCAATTGAGACTGGGCGTGGTGGTGCGTGCCTGTAATCCCAGCTCTTGGGAGGCTGTAAACAGGCAGATCACTAGAAGTCTGATCTAGTAGTGAGACCATGAACACCCTGTAGACCCTTCCTTAAAATCTTAAAATAAAAACAATTATATATATATATATATATATATATATATACACTCACATACACACTCACAGTAGAGTACTACTTATCCATAAAGAAGGAAAAACTTGAGACATTGATAGATAAATGGGTGGACCTTGAAACCACACTCTTAAGTGAAATAAATCAGACACATATGTTTAAATATCACATTGTCTCCTTGGTTGAGAAGATGAAAGAGTAAATAAGGACCAAAATGTATAATAGATATTGTGAAATAGGAAGAAATTGTTCAAAATGAAATGGGACTAGGAAAGAGGAAGGGGGAAATGGAGAAGGGGAAAAGAAAGAGTAAACTAAAACAGGATAAATGGAAACAAAGTTTTGTAAATAGGGAGGGGAAGAGAAGTTGATGGAGTAGGAGGGTATTTGTGGGCAAAAAGGAATCAAAATATACCATATACAGTTATAAATTTCCTTTTAGTAATCTAAAAAAGAGAAAAATAATACTTGGTCCTCCCTTCCCTTATGTGAGAGCTTCATAAAAGAGCACTGTCCAGATTTGTCATTCTGCAGTTTCTGCTGCTAAAATAAAGGCTTAACAGAGGCAGAAAGGCAGTCTCCTGTCTTTCTTCTTCCCTCCCTTTTTCCCTCCTTCCCTCTCCTCCTCTCTCTGTCCCTCTCTCCCTCCCTTTCTTTTATATAGCTTGGCCAACATGTACTTATTATACATATTAATGAGAATTTCCACTATGTTTCCATACATGCACATACGTGCATTATCAATTCCAAGCCCCCTACACCACCTCTACCATCACTCCCCAGCAGACATACTCTTCCAACCACTGTGAACTACTATTATACTTTCAGGTTTACTTCTCTTTAGCTTCCACATATGATGGCAACATTTGGTACATTTCTTTGACTGTCTGACATTGTCATAGTGAAGACAGTGTCTTTCATCCTATCTGTTTTGCTGCACACGATAGGCTTTCACATTTAATTAGAACTGAATGACATTTCATTGTGTATGTACTCCACATTTTCTTTCCTGTTTGTCTGTTGATGGGAGCTTAGGCAGATTTTCTATTTTAGCTATTGTGTACAATGTTACAATAAACATTGGCATACAGCTATCTTTTTGGTCTGTTGATTTAATTTCTTTTAACTATTCAAAAGTGGGATAGTTGAATCACACGTAAATCTAGTTTCAATTTTTTGAAGACACTCTATATTGTTCTCCACAATGCCTGTACTAATTTACATTCCCACCAACAGTTTAAAAGTGTACTTCCTCCCATATTCTTGTCATAATTTTTTGGGGTGTTGGTTTGGTTTGTTCTGGTTTGTTGGGAATAATCATTCTGACTGGTTTAAGATGATATCCCTATGCAGTTTTGATTTGTATTTTTCTGAGGGTTAATGGCATTGAACTTTTGTCATATATTTGTTGGTTGTTTGTATTTCTGAATCTTTCATTTTCTTTTCTGACTGTGAGGCCAACAGGCAAAACTAATAAAAGGAACAGCAACCAGAATAAATAAATATGTAATTATGTTGACTCTGTCTAAAAGTCTTTAAGCATCCTCCTAGAGTTTGGGGTATTTAGGAATCTGGAAGCAAATTTCTGATCGTCAAATATTGGTTCTGCACTGGGCTGCCTGCAGAAAATGCAGTTCAAAGCTGGAATGCAACTGATATTATGGAAGAAAATGATTGGAGACTCTTGTGCAATCTCTGTGGCCAACAACACCTCCCGAGGACCCTGTGTGCACACCCTCAAGGTTGAACTCGAATACCCAGCCCTTCTGCTACTAGTCTGAAGAGAGGAAGTACAAGTTCCAAGTAAAGGAAAGAGATGTCAAAGACAGTTAATCATACTATACGCAGACAAACAGTAAAAAGAGCACACTGCAAGATTTCGCCATTGTAAGTTGTGCTGTGATAAACATGAATGTGCAGGTGTCACTGTACTCTGACATCTTAAACTCGAAGGATGATACTTAGAAAAGGAATAGCTAGAGCAAACGGAATTTCTTATCTTAGTTTTTTAGCAATCTACACACCAGTTTCCATAGTGGTTGTACCAGGTTATATGCCTAGCAACAATGGAGAATTCCTTATTCCATTCTCAGCCTCACTAAGATGTTTTATTGGTTGATTTTTTAATATAGCAATGATTTCTTGTTTTTTTGTTACTTGCAATTCTCAAATGGCTGCAATATCAAACATTTTAAATGTATCTATTATCTGCTTGTACTTCTTTATCTGAATGGACAAAGAAAATCAGGTATTTATATACAATGGAGTACTAATCCTCAATAACATAGGATAAAAATGAGGTATTTTTTGGCAAATGGATGCACTTGAAGACCATAATGATGAGTGAAATTAATGAGACAAGTTTATTGCATTGCTTTACTCTTACATGAGAAAGCAAAGTATAAATAAAGAGCAAAAGGCAGGTAGGTGTTAGGAACTAGGATGATTTTTTTACACAAAAGATGGAGATCAGGAGGAGGGAAGGGGGGAGGATTTTAAAGAGTTAAAGAAAATGGAAATGAGCTTTTATAAATAGGGGGAAAGGAATTTGTATGAATATGGAGGAGAAAAGAGAATGGATTTTTTTTAAAGGAAATAAGATATACTATGTACATGTACAACTTCCCATAATGTATAGGATCATTATTTGCTGGAAACATAGACTAATCAAAAATAAGAAGGCATCCCCTAAACAAGAACAAAATTTAAATGAACAGCCTGACACCCTTGATGCAACAAACAGCACTAATAGAAGGAAGGCCAGCAGAAAGGCCAAATTGATGGGAAAAAAACTACATTAAATACATAAAATATCTCCCAATAAAACACATTTTTCTCTCCAATAAATGTTATGTTTTCCAAAATGAATTTGAGACCATGGAAAGAAGTTTTCACATCTCTGGATAACTAAAAAGTCATCTTCTGGAAAACGGTCATGGGCTGGGGAGATAGCTCCGTAGAATAAGTGCTTGCCTGGCAGGCGCAAGGTTCTAAGTTTGATTCCTGGTACCACTAAAAAAAAAAAAAAAAAAGGAAGAAAGAATATAGTAATTATAAGAGTCTTTCTTAAGTAGCTCCTAACAACAGAAATGTCTCCTGTTGCACACATGTTCTGTCCTCTGCAGAAGCACAGGGTGGGCGCCTTGCAGGCCTAGAGAACATAAGTTCCTTCTGATGAATAGACAAGGGGATCACAGTTTCTCTAAGTGGGCCTGGCCTGGGAAAGGGACTTATTTGGCAATAGAACTGGAACCTCCTGATATATTATACATATTTGAGTTTTTATTTCTTTACTTGTGAAGTGACAGCTCTGTTTGGGACAACGTGCCAATGTGACACACATGTTCCATGCAGACAGCACAGCAGTGCTGGATCTTAGACCAGTGAGTGTCTGATGGCATGCCTGTGCCATGCCTGAAGCAATTATTCTCCTTTTCTTCATTAGTATGCAGCTGGGCTGTAGACATTGCCAACACCAAAGGTCAAATTCAGATTTTTATAGAAGATCTTAGAATTAAATAGAAAGCATTTAAAAAAAAGAAAAAAGAAGAAAGAAAGAAAGAAAGCATTACGACCTGTACCTTCAGTGTCCTGTTTTTAAAGGATTGTGATCTTCAAGAATGCCCTGCCCCCCAGGATTTAATTGGTGCTCTTCTCAAAGCCCATTACAGGCTGGGAAGCTCTTGCTCTCTATAGTCTGGGTTGCTTGGACTTTTGCTGAAGCCCAGCAAAGCACCTCATGCAGCCGGTCCCTCAGCTACTCTTGGGTCCCTGGAGCTTGGTTTCAGAGAGACACAACCACACAGTGGCTATTTTGATACCCCCACGTCCAGTTAGTGGAAGCTGAAGCTGTCAGGTAAGGGGAAACAGCTGGCCACACAAAAGACCTTTCTAAATTCAGGATTCACCCATGGAGAAAGCAAAAGCTGTGTTCAGGGCCCCTTGGACTGTCCTTCCAGCTAGCAAAATTTTTTGTTCATCTTAACATTGGCCAGAGTTGTGACAGAAAAGGCCAGCTGTTGACGTTTGAAATGAATTCTAAATACACAGATAGTGATGGGTATTCAGGAAAAAAAAAAAGCTTCATGTGGTTTGAAAAACTAAAGACTGCACTCTTATCTTTGCTTTCACTACCTTACCAATACCTCTTCCAACAGAACAGAAGAAACTGAATTAGCATTTTTACATATAAGTACTAGTTCATTATATTTATGTATAAAAATATAGGTTTTCATGGATAATTCCAGAGCTTTATGGTTCCTATACCTCAGGAAAGACAGGTACTCAGGATTTGCTTGGGAAAATGAAATCAGGGTAGGGGACCTCTAATTGTTCCAGCACAGACAAAAAACAAGGTCTGCTAGCCCAGAGTCTTTTTTTTTTCCCTCCAACTCTGGCCCTTTATGCCTTTTGTGTGTCACAGGTAAACATTATTTTGTTTCCTTAATTTTTTCTTGCCCGTTCTGTGACATATTATAATATTCGAAACATTTAAACTAGGGCGTCTTTTGGTTTCTCGCTTTCTTTGCCTGTAGCTTTGGCACAACCTTTTTATTCTTCAAAATAAAAATTCATTAGGAAAGTCATTCAAGCAGAATGTATTAAATGCCTCTAACCTGCAGAAGCCGTGCTGCTCTGAAGTCCGAGGTGGAAGATTCAGATAGTGGAGAAATATATGCTTGTGAAGGGTCTGTAAGTCACCAGGGAGCGTGCTGGCAGCAGCCCTCGTGCTGCCAGCCACTGGGCTAGATCAGTTTGTCCATGTGTAAAATGAGAGTGAGCTTTTTCTCAAACACAAACATGACAGTAAGTAGGAAGGAGGTTGCAGGATACATACTGAATAAAATTTAGAATCCCAGAATGCTTCTCATTTTCACATTTCCATTTCAAAAATGGAAAAGCAAGGTTTAATTTTAGAAAATAAAAACAAGTCTTACCATACCTATAGAAAAAGCAATGCCTGAAATGTAAAAGCTTATCCCAGTATTTCATGAGAAACATGATGTTCAGTGTGATTTTTCATTCGAAAATAGCAGAATAACATTCATCAGGGCTCCAAGGTTGCTTACATGAGATCCGTCAGGAATCCATGGATACTGAAAGCATTGAAGTCATAACACTTATTTTAAAACTCGACCCATTGTTTCCTTCAGTCATTCAATAGTATATACCCTAACTCATTCATTTTCCTTGTCAGGAAAACAAAAACCAAAAAGGAACAAATATTTTTGTTATCATGAACAAAAACGCTAAGGGCCAGCCAAATAGCTTAGCAGATTAAAGCTCCTGCAAGCAGACTCAGGGGCCGGGGGTTTGATCCCCAGCCCAGCCCCCGGGGCACGCTAAAACAGTGAGTGAGACTGGGCGTGGTGGCGCTTGCCTGTAATCCCAGTTCTTGGGAGGCTGTAAACAGGAAGATCACTACCAGTCTGAACTAGTGGTGAGACTCTGAACACCCTGTAGACCCTTCCTTAAAATTAAAAAAAAAAAAACAAAAAAAAAACATTGAATCTGTGATCAATAAGGACATTGACTGAACATAAGGTAGTGTAATTAGTCAGAAGTACATTCACGGGAGATTTTAGAAATCACTGTCAATAGTTTTAAGATTTAGTTTTGAGACAGAATATGGTGTACTATCAAATGATAAATTGATCAGAGCCACTCATTTGAAGACAATAAGCAAAATAATGACCATTGTTAAATTCCTATCATTTTGTCTAGTGAAATTTTGCTTCATTTCTAGTGTGATTTTTTTCCTTTCTGTTCTCTTTAAAAAATAAAAAAAGAATTCAATGATAAAAAAACTTGACCCAGATCTAATTTTTCAGTGTGTTTGCTCACTTGATTTTGGGCATAGTCATTTAGCAACTGGATAAAGGGGTATTTGAAAACACAGCATCATAGGAAAGTCTGCATTGACATTTTTACCCCATGGGTTTTTATTTGTTTATTTTTCTAATTATTTAAGAAAACAACAGAGGCAAGGTCCAAAGCTACCTACTTTCTATAGGAGAGGTGCCACACGACTGGAACCGAACTGGAAGAACCCTCACTCTCCTTCTTTGCAGTGTTTTTTCTCCATGTCCCATTTCCTTCCTTGGTCAGCCACTCTTGCCCCATATTGAAATAGTCTATGATGAGGGCTTTTTGGGTCTTTTTTTTTTTTTTGACCAGGTCAGGTGGGTAAGGCTGGTGCAGCATATGCCAGGCATCAAACAACAGTCCCTGAGCTTTGCCTAAGCCTGCCGAAGCAGGCTGTGTAGACTGCTGAGCTATCTTGTTGGTCCTAGGACTTTTTGAGCTCTAAGTGCCAGGAGTTCAATATTTTACATGGATAACTTTTCAGTCCTGTCATACCATTGAGGACACATACATTACTATCTTAATATTGTCCTTGAGGACAATTAGGCCTCCACAACATAACAATTTGCCTGAGGAGATACAGTCAGGATATTTAAATAACAGTTGAATACCCTTCTCTGACAAAATTAAACAAAAACAGGGGCTACAAATGAAGGACGATTTTGTATCTGTATATACAAAATAGTTAGGGTAGATATACAGCTACTTTCTCTTAATTCGATGAGAAGAAAGATTTGTTCTAATAGTGTCTGTGGACAGGATATCATGTTTGCATCGTATACTATGAATAGCCACTAAGAGGACAACAGTATGCAATGTATTAATTGTTGAAACCGTCCTACTAATTGGTTTTGAAACTGTCTCATTGCTATTTTTTTCTGAATAAAATTGTTTTAAAAAATAAATAAATAAAATGAAATAAGTGTCTATAAATAAAAAAAAGTAGAACCTGAATATGACTTAGGCTGCTGCTACCCAGCTTCAGAGCTGACAGTTTGCTCACTTTTTTGAAATACCCACCGATACACTCCAAATTTCTGTAAGGACCTCCTACCAAAGACAATAAGAACAAACCTTAGCTTTGATTACTTACTTAACTAAAAAAAAAGAAAAAAAGAAAAAAAAAGAAACTGCAGGGGTTTTCTACATTTTCTCCAGTATTAAATGAAAGTATCCGATGCAAGCGTGGTGCCCTTGCCTGGGGTAGCTAGCGTTGCTTGAGTTGTTCTGGCACCAACTCTGATCTAGCAGGTCTTATTTCTTACGCCTCTATCATGTATACGAGGCAAGTGGCATCCTCGTTTTATAAGTGAAAAACCTAAAACTCAAGAAGGCAAAATTAGCTTTTCCGATATGATTTGGCTAACAGCTGGCACAACTTTATCTATCAGGTGGTCTTGACACTCCAGAAATTTCTTTCATGTCAGAAAAAGAAAAAAAAAAAAATCCAGAGATACACATACAGCCCCGACTCCTGATCAGAAAATAAAATGAACTCAACAGAACGCAAGGACACATGCTCGATTCGTGATCCCCCTTGTTCTACAATAGGAAAGTTGCACTGTTTCGTGCCATGAACGTCATCTTTCTACAGTGGTATATCTCTCTGACCCAAAATAATTTTACAGTATTTCTTGTAAAGCATCAGCTACATTAGGTTAGACAAGTCTTTGATTTTATCTTCTTATTTGCAGGGGGAAGGCAGCCGAAGAGAAGTATGTGATGGACGCAGAGCGGCACCGTGAGGACATTTCAGCTTTCCATTGTGACTGACACCTTGACACTTGCTTCTTCAGCCACAAAGACGAGGTAGTTGGGCTTCCACCCTCTGGAGGCTAATCCAAGCCTGAGGGCAGGGGCACCAAGGAGAGCCACGTGCTTTCTTTGACGCTCCCACGTCTTTTCACTGCCTGGTTCCCAGGCCTTATTCCTGAGCATGCTCCTTGGGAGCCCAGCTGCCCAGTAAAGACACCCAGAGGTGTCACTATGACGGCTGAATTTCCTGCTGGGAAGAAAGGGGTTCTTGAAGACATATACTTTTCCTCCCAGTGCGAGAAAGGGCTCAGCTCCCGATCTTATCCCAGTTCATGGAACTCTGACTTCTAGCAACCTTTTATCCTGGAATGGTTTTCTCTACGTCGCCGGAGTGCCCTAGAGTGGTATGTGCGCAACACTGAGGGCACTGAGTCCCTGAACACCATGATGTCTGTACCAGAACCCGAGAGCGGGCAAGAGCAGGCCTGTGGCGGGCGCGCCAGTGCAGCGAGCCTCCTCAGGCTGCGGTGCTAGCACACGTCCAGGCGGCTTAGCTGCACCTTCGAGCTGAGAACCCTAATCTGGGTCAGAGAAAAGGAAGATCAGCCACGTCTGAAAATAGAAGAGCAGCTTGGAAGTCTGGGACTGAGAAATGTTCCTGGAAAATGGTGCTGCAGACAGTCGGAGTCCCATGGCTCCTACTTTCTTCACAGATAAATCGCCCGTCTCTCCCCCTCGAGATTCCAGTTTATTCCTTAATAGCTCTGCTGTGTCAGAAGGGTGACCCCAGACCCAAGCGGAAGGCTATCACTTCCATTTGTAGCAAGAAGAAAAAAAAAAAAAAAAAGAAAAGACTGGGTAGTTTAGGAACATCCCTCTCTCTCCAACAGCATAAAGACGTCTTTCTGGCTCAATAGCAACGTTCACGGAATATGTTTTATTATACAAAATTGCTACATTTGAAGACAGAGTTCAGGTGTAGTAAACATCAACTACTGTTACCTCTATTGATACAGTTATAGCTGTACATATATTCCGGAACAGGGATTAAGGCCAATGGACCAAATCTGATCTGCTGATCACTTCGTAAATGAAGTTTTATCGGAACACAACCATAATCATTTCTTTACATATTATCTAGGGTTACTTCGCACTATAGCCATAGAGCTGAGTAGGGGTGACAAAGATTAGGTGCCTCAAAACACCAACCATAATTCCTTCTGGCCCTTTGCAGAAATATTCGTGCACCCCTGGTGTGAATGACGATATTATGGATTATGCGTATCTACTACTTTGACACACCAGGTGCTTTGTTTGGCTCCATTCACAAATTATTATTTATGTTCTCTGTAACCACACTAGTTATATTATGATCAGAATTTTGCAAGTAAGGAAAGATGTTTTGGTCAAGGGCATTCATAAGCATTCCGCTAGTAAGTACCAGGGCTGGAATTCACACACTGCTTTGTTTTCTGACTCTGAGTACTTTTTGACCTGGTCTAGGTACATAGTCACTGTGTAGCATCTTTAGTGTGAAAAGTTTTCCTCGATGTCAACTGATAGGCCTGAATGCATGCTATGAGGAGCAGCTCATTCGTAACTTAGGGACTGTCCGTGTCCTCCAGAAAGCCTTTCCTGACAGTTCAGATAACCAGGCTGAGAGCCTGGATAATTCTTCCCCCTCCAGCCTATTTCATTTTTTTTTCCCTAGGAAAATTATTTCAATTAATACTGAATATTTCTTTAATACTCAATTCACTTCTGTAAACCCTGAGATTGGAAGAGTGGCAGGTGACTCTGCTTAGGCACATTACACATCGTCGGTTACTTTCCTCTGTGGCCACATAATCTCCTTGATCAGAAAATTTGGGACACCACTGAGTCACA
>NDGM011187927.1:0-11190 GCA_002564305.1 Octomys mimax
GCAAGATGTTCTGCTCCTAGATCAGCTGGGTGGGTCTTGCCTCTAGCCTCTCTGCAGGGAGTTGTGCCTCAGGGTTCCACACTGGGCCTGTCTAATGGAGGAAGTTCCACTCACACACTGAGCCTGTGTACTGGCTGGAGTGAGGGTCCAGAGGGCCCGGAGCTGCCTCACTCACACGCCAGGCCTGGGCTTGAATCTTAGTAAGATTTTAAATGTACATATTCACTGTAACTTTCAGTACAAGTTCATAAAATCTTAATAAAAAGTTGCTGAAATCAAATAAGCAAATATTAAGAATTCAAACAATAGAACCAAAATCCTTTCTTAGGGCTTTGGAAAAATGAAATATTTGTAAGGGAACAAGAGACTTGGCACAATGAATTTCCTTAGCTATTTTTAAATTTATATTAAATTTTAAATTTATATTTATATTTTTAAATTTATATATATAATTATATATAAATATTATATATATTATAAATATATATAATATATATAATATATAATATATATTTTTTTAAAATATATATATATATATATATATATATTTTTTTTTTTTCCCCCCTCCTAAAACCGGGGATTGAACTCAGGCCCTTGAGCTTGCCAGGTAAGCGTTTATTCCACTGAGCCATCTCCCTGGCCCCCATTTTTAAATTTTAGAAAGCAGAAAGAAATCAGGGAAAAATAGTAAAAAGTAGAGTAAGGTATGATAGTTTTTAATCTAGTTAGAGCTTTAACTAGGCTAAAGACACAAATAACACATAGTAGTATTGAACTTGAAACTAGAAAGCATTATTTAACACTTAGCTAAAGAAAATGATGAAATTTTTACTGTATATAGCTAAGTATTTTAGACAAGGACTTACTTTGTTTCCCAGGCTGACCTCTAACTAATGGGCTCAAGAGACCCTGCTAAAGGAGTTGCCAGCATGCCTGCTTGTCTTTGGCTTTTTAGTATTAGTTTGTGTTCCTTAATACCATGTACCAATTGATGATGATCCATAAAAAAGACAAGAAAACCAATTTGAGAATTAAATGTTTTCTGTAGCTGTCTGTAGATAGATACACACACAATTAAAATGCACGTTATGAACACGCAGTGCAGCGGATGCAATCTGCCTGCTTATCCAAATACACTGGCATTCTACTACTATAAGCCATAATTAGGAGCTGACTGAATATCAAAAGTTGAGAACTAAAATTCGTCTTTTCAAAACTTAATTTTGCTAACTTTGAGAGAGATAAAGACATTTACACTTTTCGACAGATGTGGGAGCAATGAGAAATTGAGAATAAAGATTAGATCAGATATGAAAGTTTAAGTGTTATTTAGCTGCTAAGGAGCCAATTTGTTAAGGAGGTCTGATTGGGCTGCTAATTATAACTTTTTTTTTGCGTGATGGATGCAGTCCTGGCTATTTTGGATCAATCTAAATTTTACTAAGGAGCATCTGTGAAGATGTGGAACTGGGTGTGGAATCATTCATAGGATCCCACGGAAGAAAGCAACTAGAATAGAAAGTGTCTCATGAGAACATGGCCTCTGGAAGGCCCCAACACCCGCAATGTTTAAATTTGGTTTCAGCATTCACAACACAAATAGAAGAAAGTGCAGAGTTGACCCAAAGAGGATTTATCTTCATTCATCTTCCTGTAAAGTTGCTTACTCTGGAAAGGTGGTCGAATGTGGGACATTCTCATGATTGCCTTGCAAAGACTACATCTTTTGTACAGCTAAAGGAAAAAGTAATATTTCAGGGTGGAGGGCCATAAGGGGCTCGGTTTGCTGAAATTGCTCTTCACTAATTATACACGCTTGTTTGTTCTCCTCCTTATTTTAGAATTAGAATAGAAAGAACTCATTACAAAAATCTAGGTCAGCTCTAAAGCTTGATTTTCTTAGACTACACTACTTGAGGATCTGTTATTAAATATGGAATATTTTAGTTGTTTGTAAAGAAAAGCACTAAAGCAGCTGTAAGTTAATTAATCTTTAAAAAGTCACCTGACAATACTAATTAAAAACTTTCATACCACCCATCCTAGAAGTGTTAAATCTACTCAGATTCTCCCTCAGACCTATAAAAAGAATCCAACTTAGCACTATGTCCATTTCACCTCCATGCAAAACACTGTGTGCTAAATGTTACAGGTTCTTAAATTTTTATTAGTACATTTTTGCAGTACATGAAGTTTACATTCATCTTAGGGAATATATGTACATATCTCAATTCTTTAATTCACTTCCCCTGCCTCCCCTTCTCTTTCCATCCTTCAAACTCCCTTTCCCCCTTTTCATTATTTTTTACTTCATGTTTATGACATGTTTACATTCATTGGTGGGCATTTGGTACATGTAAGTTTCACATCTTAACCCTACCCCCATTCTCCTGGACTCCTCATTCTCCTACTAGATCACCTTGTTTCTTCCTGTGCCTTATTTTGCCATTTGACTTTGCCGTATTCAAAGGAATTTCTGAGGATTCTTTTTTCCTACAAATGTCTTGAATTCATCCTTCTGTATAGCTGAGAAGTATTCCGTTAGGTATAGGCACCACATTTCCTTTATCTTTTTGTCTGTTGATTGGTATCCAGGCTGCTTCCAGGATTTCACTACTATGAATTGTGTTGTTATAAACACTGGTATTTACTGTAATATGAATGTCTTTAGCTGTTTGAGGAAAATCCTTAGAAGAGAAATAGCTGGGTCAAATGGAATTTCTAATTTTAATTATTTGAAGAATCCCCATAATGATTTCCATAATGGCTATCCCAGTTTATAGACCCACCAATAATGAGCAAGCAGGATTGGTTTTTCACTGCCGCCACACCAGCATTTGCTATTCTTTGATTTCTTGATGACAGCTATTCTTTCTGGTGTAAGATGAAGTCTTAGTGTGCTTTAATTGGCTTCTCTCCCTAGTGGACAGAGGTGTTGGACATTTGTTCATGTTGATTGACCACTTTTACTTCTCAGATGTGTCTATTCATTTCACCTGGCTATTTCTCAGTTACGTCTTTTGAGGTCTTTTTAAAGTTCTTTATATGCTGTACACTAGATATCAGTCCTCTGAGTAATGGCTGGCAAAAATTTTTCCCAAATATTAGCTTGTCTCTTCACTATACTTACTGTTCCCTCTACTGTGCTATATAACCTCATTTGTTGATTCATACAGTTATTTCTTGGGCAGTTGGGAGTGTATTTAGAAAGTCCTTGCCTGTATGACTTAAAATGGTTTACCCAAAGTTTATATCTTTGATCTGTTTTGATTTTAGCTTGGTACATGGTGAGAGATACAGGTCCAGCTTAGGATCTACTGTGGTACCTGGCTTCACAAAGGCTTTTGTTCGCAAAGTTTGGTTCACAAACAAGCATTCAGCAAAATTTTTTCCCAAGTGTGACCATCTTTTCCAAAATCAGAGAACAAATTATATTTATTTAAACAGGCTTTGTGGACTAGTATGTGATCTATTTTAGAGAAAGTTTCATGTGTTCCAGAGAAGAATGTACACTGTGTTATAGTACAGTAGACTACTGTAGACACCTATTAAGTCCATATATGCAAGGGTATGGTTCAACTCTTGGTATTTATGGCTATTTTGTTAAGTTGATCTCTTTGCAAGAATGATAGTGAAAAATGAAAACATGTCCAACATCTCTGGCTGTTAGAGAGACAAGCAAATTAACACATGATAAAAATTTCATCTTACACCAAAGAGAATGGCAGTCATCAGGAAATCAAAGAACAACAAATGCTGGTGTGGCTTCAGTGAGAGAACAATCCTGCTCATTGTTGGTGGGTCTGTATTTATTTGATCTTTTAGGTCCAAGAGTTTTTATTAAGATAGGTGCTCCAAGATTCAGAGCATATATATGATATTTACCAGCATTATCTCTTCTTGTTGGATTATTCATTTGACTGGTATGTAGTGAACTTGTCTCTTCTCATCAATTTTAGCTTGAAGTTTATTTTGTCTGAGATTAAAATGGCTACTCATGCTTCTTTTCAGGGTCCGGGTATATTAAATACTGTTTTCCATCCTTTGAGTTTTAGCCTGCATCTTTTCAGATTAAATGAATTTTGTGAATACAACAGACTTAGCTGGAAAGTTGAGGCCATTAACATGAGGAGTTATCACTATGGTATTAATTCCTAACAGTGTGATCATTTTCTGTTGCTGACTCTTTTTCCTATTGTGTTCTGGTTTTTCACCAAGCTTGATGTATTCATTCCATCTGGATTTTTGGCTTTGTTGCTTTCATTATTTTTGTGTAGGGTATTCTTGAGTATTTTTTGGTTTACTAGTTTGGCTTTCATAAACCTTTTTCAGGAAATGTCCTTATTTTTCCTTTATTTTGAAGGAAAGTTTGATTGAATACACTAATGTAGGTTGGAAGTTTTGGTTTTTTTTGTTTTGTTTTGTTTTGTTTAGGGCTTGCAATACTTCACCCCCAGCTCTTCTGGCATTTTAACACATTTCCATTGGTTTGAAATACTGGTGGTACATGCATGACTATGCCATTAAGTGGCTTTTCCCACCCAATGAGATTTTCCCATGCTGCCCAATTGGACAGTTATGCATGTACCACATAGGTGGTTCAAAGCCACACGGCAGCAAGCCTACGAATTATGGCCCTGTCAGGAACATGTTAAAAGTCTATGTTCTGTACCTCTAATCAGTTTAACTCTATTTGTAATTTTTTTCCCCTGCTTTCAAAAATGTGCTGCTGCTGCTGCTGCTGCTGCTGGACAGCTGGCATTTTAATTATGATGTGTCTTGGGAGCTGTTTTTTTCATCACAGTTGATGCTCTGTAAGCCTTGTTTACTTGTAAATTAAAGTCTTGAAGTTGGAAAGTTTTCCATTCTGATTTGTGTAAACTATTCCATATGAATTACTTTCTAGTTTCTAACTTCATTTTACCTTATTTTGGTCTTTTTAGTGTCATCTAGTAGCTGATGAATTTTTCTTGTTCACTTCATCATAACTTGCCCCTTTGTCCTCAATTTCAGAAACTCTTTCCTCATGTTTGGTCATTTCTCCAATTTATGAATGCTACATACTTTTTTATATCTGGAATTTATGCATGATACCTTTTCATCCATTCTGTATCTTTGGAAATTTTGTCATTCATGTTTTGAACTATTTTGGTTAGCTCTTCTAATGTTTTCTTTCCCCTAGATCCACCCTGGTCATTTTGTGTGATAGTCTCATCAACTTCTGGATCCTGTCCTCTTTGATCTCACATTTGTGTATCTCATCTTTATATCCAGTTTAACCAATACCATGTACTGAAAAGAGTTTTCTCCACATGTTCTTGGTGCCAAAATATACTGGGGTGATATATGCCAGTACCATCTTGGTACTGTCAAGGATTGTGATACATCCAGTTTTTGTGTGTGTGTGTGTGTGTTGTGATTATTCTATCTTAAAGGCTTGTTTTCCACCTGATAGGCTTTCAGTAAGACATTGACTCATGAGATCATGAGAGCTCTCAATGGCTGAGGTTATAACTTGATGGCATAATCTAGAGAATATGAAAAGGGGGCTGAACTAGTTGAAGGAATTACATCGTGGGAGCCTGGCCTTGGGGGGCCTGTGTCTGGTCCTTAGCCCCTTCCTTCTTCCTGCCTGCCAAGAGCGGAATAGCTTTCCTCTACCATGCCCTTCTGCCGTCACTCACTGCCTTACTGTGGACTGAAACCATGAGCCAAAATAAATCTTTATTCCTGGGTCTTTTCAGATACTTTGTCACAGCAACAAATCAGTTGCCCCACCTCCCTGGATCACATTGGTCATTCTAAGTCATTCATGAATCCATAAAAATTTTTAAGAGTGTTTTCTGTGTTCGTTACAGTTGTTAGCATTTTGGTGGGAATTGGACTGAACATATAGATTTGGATAGAATTGAGTCATCTTTGTGTTGTGTGACCAAGAAATCTAGGAAAGATTTTAGGTCATGTTTTCCATGATTGGCTGACTCTAAGGCAGAAACACCATAGTGAAAGGGAATAGCAGGGGACAATTACTTAGTTCTTGACAGCCAGGTAGCAGAATTAGAAGGAAAGAGCCAGAAAGTGGCCAGAGGCAACATGTAACCTTCAAACCCATACCCGGTCCCCTCTTTCATGCAGTTAGGCTGCCTTCTGATAAGGCCACTCAACTCAGCAACTGATTAATCAACTCTATGAAGCGGGAGCCCTCATGATCCAGCCATCTTTCCCAAAGTCCCTCTTCTAAACACATGAGTGCCTTGAGGTATATTTTATTTATTTTATTTTTTTTATTTTGTATTTAGTGCAGTTCTACAAGGTCTCATTACACAGACTGGACTTGTAGTGATTCTCCTGTTTTCAGCTTCTCAAGCGCTGGGATTATAGGCGAGCACCACCATGCCCAGTCTTAACCTTCTCAGCATACCCCAGGGGCAGGATAGACCCTCCAACCCCTGCATCTAAGCAGACACTTTAATCCACTGAGCTATCTGGCCGGCCCTACGGGTACATTTTAGATTACACCACAGCTAATTTTAACAGGATTCCTAGTTTATGTTAAGACCACAGGTACTACAGG
The DNA here is from genome assembly GCA_002564305.1 of Octomys mimax. Lineage (NCBI taxonomy): Eukaryota > Metazoa > Chordata > Mammalia > Rodentia > Octodontidae > Octomys > Octomys mimax. The sequence continues at coordinate 6,575 of NDGM011187927.1, forward strand.
GTATGGTCCCAAACTATGAATACTTATTTTTAAATTTTATTAGTATGTTTGTAGTGTATTACGTTCAGTGTGGGGAATATATAACAAAATTTTTTATTTCCCTTTCCTTCCCCCTGTTGGTCCCCTCCTCGTATGCAAAAGATTTCTGACACTTATTTTGCTTTATATTTACACTTTGGGTTTCTCATGTAAGAAACCACACCACATCTAAGCTTGTGAGTCTGATTTCATTTAACATTATCTCAAGTTGCCTCCTACAAATGACTCAGACTTAAACACAATGAGGTACTATTCAGCCATAAAGGATAAGTGCCTTGTTTTCTTTCTCCATCATCTGTTATCAACATACAATCTACTTCTAACATTTAGCTACTAAGAGTTGTGCTACTATAAACATAGGTAAACATTCATGTTATCAGTGATGTCTGTCTCTATAGAAGGTAGCTAAAGGGAATAGCTGGGTTAAATAGGAATTCATTTTTTGTTATTTGAACAATTTTCATACTGATTTCCATAGTAATTATATTACTGTACATTCCCACTAAAAATGTGGGAGGGGGCTGAGGAGATAGCTCAAAGGTCTAAGCACCTGTCTGGGAAGCACAAGCACTCAGGTTCAATCCCTGATACCACATGCCATGCTAGCCCCACCATGGGCCCGCTGAGCTAGCCACCAAAACCAGGCATGGTGGCGCATACCTGTAATCCTGGTGCTGGGGAGACTGAGAAAAGAGGATCACTGTAAGTCTGAGCTGTGTAGCGAGACCCTTTTTTTTAATATGTAGAAGGGTTCTATCTTTCTCACAACCTCACCAGCATTTGTTATTAATCTTTCTTTTTTTTTGGACAAGGTCTCACTACACAGTTGGGGTTGGCCCTGTGCTCACTTTTATAGCCCCCAGGCTGATCTTGAACTCCTAGTGATCGTGTCTCAACTTCCCCAGTGCTGGGATTACAGGCATGCGCCACCACACCGGGTTCCAGGGTGGCTTGGCATGCCCAAGTTGTAGGGTCCACACGGCATGTGGGTAGGTCCACACATTGAACTTAGAACCTTGTGCTTGTCAGGTAGGTACTTATGCCTCTAAGCTATCTCCCCAGCCCTGTTATTTGATTTCTTATAACAGCTATTGTTCCTAGAGTAAGAAAGAATTTTAGGGTTTTCTAATTTGTATTTTCTCTAGTGATTAGAGACGGTGAGCGTTTTTCATACATTTATTGGACATTTTACATCTCAGAAATGTCTGCTCATCTCAGTTGCCCATGTTGGATCTTTTACTTGGAGGGGGTCCTAATATTTTGTGTATTCATCTTCAAATTGAGTCTTTGATCCACTTTTAAGTACTTGGTGAGAGACATGGGTCTAAGATTCAGTCTTGTATAAGTGTATCACATTTGCCAGCACCATTTTTTTTAAAAGGGTATCTTTCCTCTGGTGTATGATTTGGGACCCTTGATCGGAAATCAAGTAGCTGAATGTGCTTGGCACTGTTCCTATATCCTCCTCTATTCCACTAATCTGCATATTTTTATCAGTGTACCTTTGTCATATCACTTGAAATACAGAATTCTGATTATCTCCTGCTTTGCTCTTGTTGCCCAGGATTGCTTTTGCTAGTCTGAGTCTCTTCCGGTTTCGTATTTTAGGATTGATGTCTCAATTCTGTAAAGAATGTTGTTGCTATTTCAGTTGTGTTTGACACAGAATTGTGTTAAATCTGTGTATCTGTTTTGGTAGTGTGACCATTTTGACAGTATTGGATCTGCGTATCCAGAAACAAGATACCTCTCCTTTTTTTTTTTTTTTTTTTTTGAGACAGGGTCTCATTATACAATTTGGGCTGGCCCTCTGCTCATATTTGTAGCTCTTAGGCTGGTGTCAAACTCCTAGCAATCTTCCTGTCTCAGCCTCCTGAGTTCTGGGATTATAAGCATGTGTCACCACATCAGGTTTCACCTCTCCTTTTTTTAATAGTAATCTTTATAATTTTTATTACAAAGGTAACACATTTGTAAACACTTAAAGTGTGTAGTTTTTCTTGAAGTTATTGGTGAATGGCTTTGGTTTCCTAATTTCTCACTGGATTTATTGTTGTATGGGAAAGCTATTTGCTCTGTGTGCTGATTTTGGGTCCTGGTACCTTAATGAATTTCAGTTCTAGGAGTCTTTTCATGGAATTCTTTCGGTTGTGTATGTAAAGGATATCATCTTCAGATCAAGACAGTCTGGCTTCTTCCTTTCCTGTATGTATACCTTTTTTCTGTTTCTCATGTGACTGCTCTGGCTAAAGTTTCAGGAATGGTACGTATGGCTATCCTTGTTGTGTTGCTGATTTTAGAGAAAAAGCTTTCAGATTTTCCCCACTTAATAAGATGTTGACACTATATTTATATTTACATAGTAGACTTTATAGGACTGAGATAAGTAACTTCTGTATTATGTCCTTCCCAACCTGGACCTAAACTTCCCATATGGGTTTTGTCCTTCATTCTGTTGACCTGTTGTGTCATCATGCTCATCATTTGTGTACGGTGACCCATCCTTGAACGAACTCCATGTCATCACAGTGTATGATCTTTCTGGTGTGTGTTACATTCAGTTTGCTAGTTCTTTACTGAGCATTTCTGCATCTATGTCTTATGATATGTAAGTCTAATTTTGTTGTATCTTTGGTTTGGGTATTAGGATAATCCTGGTCTTAGCTTCAAAAAATTAAGAATTTGGCAGAAGTCCTTACATCTCAGTTTTGGGGAATAGTTTAAGAAGAAATTGAATTATTTACCATTTAGCAGAATTCTCTCATGCTAATGTCTTGCTGTTTACTGTTTCTTTTATATATCTAGTCTGCTACTGACTTATATATTCATGTTTTCAGAATGGTAGTTACTGTTCTTTTGCTTCTGGTATAGTACTCTCAAATATTTATTGTAGGGCTTATCTCTTGGTAAAAATTCCCCAGTTTGTTTTTAAGACTGTATTTCCTCATTTTTGAAGAATAATTTTGCTGCAAATAGGTTGGCAGGGTTGGTTTTAGGTTTTTCTTCAATACGTTATCCCAGCATCTGCCGTACATCTCATAGGCATCCTCTTGGATGTCACTTGGTGCTTTTCTCTTGCTCTAGGGGGAAAAGGCTCTTGTACTTTCAATATTTTGACTATAATATGCCTTGATGAACAGGCTGATTGATTCTAGTTAGGATCCTTAAAGTTTCTTATATCTGAATTTTTGTGCCTTACAAATACAGAAGATTTGGCTACTACATCATTAAACCAGTTTTAATCATCTTCCTTTTCACCTTGTTTGCTTAAAAGTGTCCCCCGTTAAGTGTTATAGTCCTTCCTTTTTAAAAAATTCAAAAGATCCTCAAACTGAAAAATTATGCTGCTTATTCTCATCTCTTATACAAGCTAGTATATTTTTTATTTTACTGTTTTTATTTCCAAGATTGTTGATTATATGTCTCTTCAGTGACTGTACCTATCATATCCTAAGTTGTTTTTCTCATGTCTTTATGTTATTATCTCTATCTTTTGCATCTCACTGAGTTTCTTTATGATCATTGTTATTTTCTGTTCTGACATTTCATAGAATGTCCTGGTCCCATTAGGGAGACAGATGTAGGCAGAAGCGTCACAGAGCCAAAACACACCCCCAGTGTACTCAGGAAAAAATGATTCTGTATCTGGAGAAGGTTAAAGTCTTTGCCTTATCCTTCCAGACCCCAACCTTTATGACCAGTGTGGCCTGTTATGGTTTGTGTCTAGTTGTGCCACCCCCCCACCCCCCCGCCGCCGCCCCGCAAGCCTCATGCAGTCATGGGGCAGACTTCTAGACTTTGTGATTAATTCCTGATCCAGTGTTACAATTATGGGTGTGAGTGCTGCTGCGATTATGGGTGTGCTACCCCCAGCCTGGGGCAGATAGCCTGAATGCAATGTAAGAGAGACGGACTTGCTTGCTGCAGCCTCCGTTGCTGCTGCTCCTTTTACTCTCTGCCACTGCCATGAAAAGTTTGCCCTCTGCCATGGCCACTCTGCCTTGGAGCCAGCTGAGTATGGACTGAAACCTCTACTGACTGTGAGCTATGTAAACCTTTCCTTCCTTCATTTTGGGTATCAGGTATTTGTCCCAGCAATGACAGAATAACTGAGACATGGCTCCAGTCCAGGGAGCTGCCTGTCCCTAGTGCTTAACCTGTGTGGCACCCTGAGTTTTATTTTCCCAATAAAGGAAGAAGGTTTTTGTATCTAGTAGGAACCATTCTTGAAATTGGTTAAAATTGTGTAACAGGAGGCACTCTTGTGAGGACAAGGTCCCAGTCACAGAGTTGTGACCACTGAGCAATAATAATTTAGGGGTTCTGTTACCCACAAAAAATTTTGGAACCCTTTAGAGGGGTTGAGTATTTGTGGTTGAGCCACCAGTGTAACAGTAGACAGCGTCCCATAAAATTAACTTCAAGGTTATGATGCACCTTTCACTTACAGACCAGTCCCTCAGGGCTGCCTCTTCAAAACCTATGGCGAAAAAGATTTGTAAAAAAAAAAAAGAAAACTGGCAAACATTTTTAGAAAAGAATGATAAATGAAATGATTAAAAATGTGTTACATTTTA
>NDGM011187928.1:0-12902 GCA_002564305.1 Octomys mimax
GGGAGGCTGTAAACAGGAGAATCACTAGGAGTCTGATCTAGTAGTGAGACCCTGAACACCCTGAAGACCCTTCCCTAAAAAATACAAAAAAAAAAAAAAAGTGTTCCCGTTGAAATAGCTTTTATGCATATTCACTAAGGTGAACCATACAACTGTAACCAGAAATCTTATAAACTGTGGCCTCCCTGTAGGGCACTCTCTGCCTGTCCTAGCTGGAGGCCACAGTAATGCTCTGTGCTTTGGATCTAAACCATAACCAGCGAGTGGGGACACAAAGTCTAAAAGAAAGCCAAGCGTGGCCATCCTTGAGAGGTTAGCACCACGCCTGAGGCCAGGATTCAAGCTGAGCAGATGTGGGGGTGGAGCTGGGTGCTCCTGTGGAGGCGACCTCGGTCTCGGCTGTGAGTGCTGCCAGAGAAAGGAAGGTGCTCTGGGTGGATCTCGCTAGGGGGGGCTGAGTCTGTGGGTGTGAGCTGGTAGCTCGAACACCTGTATCATCTAGCCTTGCGGCCGCTGCCATCAGACTTCCCAACATCTGGAGCCCACCGAAGCAGAGCTTCTGGAGAAGCTGCATTGGAGGGCAGCTGGAGGCAGGGGGTCCCAAGAGGATCCAAGTGTCTCTGCGCAGCAGTCAAAATCTTTGGCTACACTAAAAAGCTACAATTTATATGAGTGAGGACTTAGCTGTTCCTTAAACAACTCATTTGACGTGCTCAGACCTTGTAAACAAGGAGACACAATAAATACATGGTGTTCCAAATGTATTTGGGAGATTATCTTGACACATCTAAATTTAATTTGGCTTGCTAATTTTCAAGAGCCAGATCCAGCGGTGCACATGCACTGCCCATCCACTAGCAACAAGCACGTGCACCTCCAGCCATAGCTCACACTCGCACCCTTCCTCACATCCGTGCACACGCCTGCCCCAGAAGGCTGCACACTCAAGCAACCCACCCAAGCACACTCATCCTGACCAGCCCTATCCTGACTCACAGCTGCTTTGGGTCATTCTCTGACCACCCCTCACCCCGCCCCCAGCCACTGTCTAGGTGGAACAGCTGTGGTCACAAGCGTGGCCAGGAGAGCTGCCAAGAGGGGGTTAGAGGTGGTTGTGCTTTGGAGTGTAGCAGCAGAATGTGGGTGGAGCCAGAGGAGAAGGGGCGCAGCTGATGCCACTTTTTCAAGGGGAAGGTGGGAAACTCCCTGCCATCCCCAGCGAGATGACCGATGGCAGCTGTGTGCTGCTGATGCGAGGAAAATGAGATGCTAGAGCTTAGCCTGGGAAGCAGCAGCTGCTGTGGCGCGGAGGGTGCCGCTGGGTCACCCTCGGAGTATGGGCATCGCTCCAGGCCTGCGCTAGTGGCGGAGGTGGCTAGCTCTCTCGTCTCTTCAGGAAGGTCGCTGGGCCCAAGGTGCTGGCACAGGTCATTGAATTTCTCTGAATTTGGGAGCCTGAGTGGGATCGTGCAGGGCACCTGGCCACATGTGTGCACATACACACGCAGGTAGCAGGGCTTGGGGATGGGTTTTAAGATCTCTGGGCAGTAGAAAAAGCTATGCATTGGGAGGGATCGGCCAAGTGCACCCCTCCTTCGCACATGCTCTCCCTTTGCCTGCAGAGCCGGTCCGATCACTGTCCTGGAGAAGCAAAGGCCCCTGGGCCCAGAGCCCAGCCCAGGCCCTCGGACTGTAGGCGCAGGTTTGCTTTCTTGTTTCAGGTTTTGTTTTGTTGTGTTTTCTAGGCCAAAGAATGTCACTAGGGTCACAAACCCTCAGGCCTTTTGTGTGCATTGGAGGATTTGGTAAGCCACAGCAAGATTCGGCCTTGGCAATTTGCAGCAAGGACAATCTGCAATTCCAAAGTCCCCTGTCTCTTAACACAGAAGTTCATGTGTAGTAAGATGATAAGGGAGAGCCCTCTAGCTCACCGGCTTGGCTGCTTTGCAGCAGCTGGCAGCCCAACCCCAGCTTTGCGGTGTTGGTACTTCCCCCTCTATGCCGTGTCCTCCGTAGCTTCTCTGACATTCAAGGAGTCCTTCACTTAGTTACTGCATCTAGGACAGTGTCTTCCCTGTAGTGTCCCAGATGGCTGATTGTCCCCAGCAGTGCCATTCTGAACTGGAGAATGACCTGTGGCTGCAGAAAAACCAGGCTTACTAGTGAAAAAGACTGCAGTGAACTCCTTTGTCTTTGGCATCCATCGCCCAACTTTGAGCCTTCATTACACCTTGCTTCACCCTTCCTTGCACCAGGTAGACGTGTTCGTTATCTGTGATTCATCAGTGGGGTGGCTGTGCCTTGCTTTCCTACCCTCTTGGCCACCTCCTCAGCAGCAGCTGCCTTCTCAGCTTGAGTTCAATCTCCATATTTGCCATGGATAAATCCATAAGCTGAATGCACCTGTCTCTGTCTCTAGCAGCTGGAAATTATAATCTCCCACTATGTGTTTCACTTTGTGGACATGAGGGTGGATGACAGAGCTTAAAAATTAATACTTAGATTGAGAAGTCATTTCTTCAGTAGTTCCCACCAGAAGTATTCTTCGCATGGTATTTAGAGAGCACCAGTTAAATATAAGACTATCATACTAAGGTATGAATGACTACTAGGTGGCTAAACTTGTGATGACCAGAAAGAATGATTTCTGTTTCTGTGATGTGTGAGAAATGAGGAGAGCCTCTGTTGGGTTCTCAATCTCTGACTTTGAAGGATTTCCCCTGACACATCTTGGCTCCCTGATCTCAGTGTTTTAACTCCATTTATTCCTCTATAATCTCCTGTGGACTGAGATTATAATCCTCTGTGTAATAGCACTCTGTTGCCTGCTGCAGATTAAGCCTCACATCTGCCCTTCAGGTTCAGATTTAGGAGCCTCCCACACCCACACCGGCTCTCCCTTTGGGGTCCCCAACTGGCTCGTGCACTCATGGGCTCGCTGGGAAGTGTGCTGATACCTCTCCAGCCGCCTCTGCCAGATTCACATTGTCAGCGTTTGCTCAGGAAAACCAACACGCTTCCTCACAGTCCGCAGACTTCAGAGAAAACATTTTTATGGGGCATTTGTCCTTGCTTCATAAGCCTCTCACTAAAAAATATCAAGAAGTTGTTTATATTCTTTTATTAGTAACTAATTATAATAGTGATAATCATACCTTGCATATATCTCACTTAATTGTCACCTTAATCTCCTGAGATGGTAGTTACTTGCTCTATATTATGGTAAAGACAGCAAAGTTGGAGCATGTTAAATAATTTGACTGAAGACATGTAGCCAGCAAACGGTTGCTGTGGAGTTCAGATCAAAGTCTATCTAGTTCTAGAGATTATGCTGGTGTGCTTACACAGCTTTTTTGAGTTTGGGGTGCTGGCAATTGAATTTAGAACCTTATGTATGGTGGGTAAACACTCTACCACTAAGCCGCACTCCCAGACCAAATTCTAAACCATCTTCCTTTCACTGAACCAGCTGCCCAAGGATTACAGCATGATGAGTGGACACTGATGTTTCTCTTTCCTGGAAGTGCAAGGCTGTCCACGGTGACCGTGCCCCACTGCCCAGAATTTCTCAGAGTATACAAAGAGCAACCGTGAGACTGAAGCATCCTCATTGCGGTCACCATGGGATTCCTATCAGCTCTCAGCTCTTCCTCGTTGGTTGCTCATACTTTTGTGAGACAAACCCGCCTCACTGACCATGGCTGCAAATATATCTGCGTTTCTGTACTGTGCACATGGGTGGGTATTGCGTGTGTTTTCTTTATATTATGTTTTGATATTTTCAAGCTCCTTTCTAGTTAGGGAGACCCTGTTGCAGATAGCAAAGGTTCTGCTGGGTCCTGCCTCTGATCTGCAGTCTATCCCAGAGCCACACAGCTCCTCTGTGGAATTTGTGGGCTCTGAGAGCAATAGTCCTTTGTCTTTGTCATTCCAGAGTTGGATACAAGACAACCAGTGACCATCCTTACAGCTTAGAGGCCACGAAAACTTCTCCAAGGAGCTCAGTGTTGATTGTTGACACTATCCTTTGCTACCTTTCCTTCAGAAGTCCCAGAGAGGCCACTGGACTAGTTCTTCCCCTCACTCCTGTCTCTTGCCTCTTATCCACCTGTGTCTTCCTCCTGTGACCCTAGCAGGGACATTACGCTTCCCCTGTCCCCTCTAATTGCAAAACCTGGCCCTCACATAAAAGATCACAGAGCAATTTCCCACTGAATCCAAGATGTACCTGGTACTTCTCTCTGCTGCAGGGCTGCTAACGCTTAATTGATAAGCAGAGATCAAGTTGAGCCTGAGAAATGGAAAGTAAATGTGCAGTTTGTTCCAACCTCGTGGCCAGAATATATGCCTGGGTTGTGCAGCTGAGAAAAATCCTAAACTACAGATCCCCAATTGGCTAATTTGTGAGGCTCTATAATAGAAACTGTGACGGCCCTTACTGCGTGGCAGCTGACGACATCTGCCAGTCTCTCAAATATTCCTCTTTGTTCTCTAAGGCAAAGCACAGATGTTTTATCCCTTGTGATCACACCTGCAAACCTAAAGCCAGTTTTAAAAAATGGGACGACAGATGTTTTGAAATTGAAACAGTTATGTAATTGAACAGGAAAAAGAAGCCACCAAAATGCTTCCACTGTTTCTTCCTCTGTGTAAATGCCAGTGAGTGACTTCTTTTCTTTAGGATGATGCAAGAGAGAGTAGTCCTGGCCTTCTGTTTCTCATAAGCTGGTGGGGAGGTTTGTCATTTTATTTATGTGGGAGTTGATGGTTTTTACTCTAGTCCTGAGATTCAACTCACCTTCATTAAAACTGTCCCAGGTATTTCTGACCCAAGAGCATGAAATAAAAGGATGCTTTCAAGTCACACGAGGGCACCGCATTTGCTGATGCAAAAATGTGTTACTGTTATAGGAAAGTTAATTAAGCAATAAGACACATCAAGATGTGAGTTATTGTGTAATAATTCATGCCTTAAGGTTAGCAAGGAACAATCTGAAGGCCAAGAGCCCCTTCCACATCTGGGCATGAGTTACGCCCCAGGACTCAGGACCCAGGTCGAGGGAATCAGGGGACAAGCAGGCAGCAAGAACCAGGGAAGAAATGGATCTAGTGCAAGTAAAAGAATGACAAGGAGTCATGGTTTAAAACTGTCCATGAGTCCCTTAAAACAATACATTGATGACAATTTGAAGATGAAGGTCGCTTTGACAATTTTTATCATTTCTCATAGCTTTGAGAAAACACTGAAAACTTCTAACTAGAGAAAATGGTTTTAAAAATATAGACAGTTGGGAGTACAGTAGGTTCTTTTTCACACAAAGGAGTAAATGACTTCTCTCATTTTAACATTGTAAATTTCGTGTTCTACCCTTTGATTCTGGGAAAATCCATGTGGTAAGAATCAGAAACCACAGGTCTTGCAGGATGGAGGTCCGGGTACCAAGGATCCTGACCAATGAAAACATTACATCCCACAGCAAATTGGGGTCAAGATTTAGCTCAGAATTAAGGCACTAAAGAAGTTCTGATCATCAGGCTTCAGCCTGACCAGAAGAGTGAAGACAGTGTGGACTGTTTAGAAGCCATAGTTCAAGGAGTTAACTAGGATGAGCCCTTTTAGAATCATATACAAAAAGAGGGAGCAAAATCGGGCCCCTAGAGACCTTTTCACTTGCAGTTCTTCCCTTTCATGGGCATATTGACTTAATGAAGGATGATGTATCTAACAAGTTCCAATTAGTGGATATGGCCCTATTAATCTCACAGCTGGATGGCTGCACAGCCAATCAGATCACTCTTTGTTAAAATCCAATTTAAGAAAAAAATACATCTATAAAGAAAGTGGCAGCGCTTTCCTTCATGTAAATGTGGACACGTGGGGCTGACTGACAGTGACAAGAAGGTGCCCTGTCCAGGCTCGCTCAGCTCATGCTGCACACAGAGCAGCTTTCTGCCCCCCTCCTGTCTTCCTCCCCTAACTTCCAGCTGCAGCCTCTGCTGGGATGAGCAGCTCAGCAGCAGATCTGCGACTTCGGATCTTACAAGTTTGCTGGTAAAGTTCCAAAATTCATAGTCAGACCAGGCCTCCTTCCATACGACTAACATATGGTATTAACCAATTTTATCAACACTGTGTAAAGGAAACAGCTCCAGAACATGTCTGCTGTGCGTACAGTTACTCTGCTGCCTTCCAGCATGGCACTGATATTGCCTCTCTCCTCGGTCCCACTTGAAATGCTTCTTTCAATGGTCATTTCTTCTCCCAAACAGTTCGACTGCAGAATCCTTTAGTGGATGAGCTGCAGTTCAGTCTCTCCTCTGACCAGGTAGAGATTTTATAGCTCCCTGTTCATCTTATAAAGAATTACAGTGAATTTGGTTAATAGATTCCCCATGGAGGAAAATGAAAATGTACTTGGATGCACAAAGACAGTCCATAGAGGAAGCCATCAAACTTTCTGTGAATGTCCAAGTGATATTTTGTAGCTACAACATTCTGTTGTAGCTACTCAGTTTTGCTGTCTTGACAACATGTAAAAGAATGGGAGAAACCATGTTCTAACATAATTTTCTTCATAAAAAGAGGCTGCAGGATACATTTGGCCAGAAAATCATGCTTTGCCAATCCACAATGTAGAGAATCTGAGGGAAGAGGGGTGAAATTTAGTTTTTTCCTTTTGGTTCACTGATTCTTGTGGGCTGAGAGGAGGATTTGAAGGCAGGGATGATTGTACCCCAGAAGTTGACAAAGAATTTGGAGTTGGATTGGTGAGTGATTGGATTGGGTTCAGCCACTTTTCCCTGTATGACTTTAGGAAAATTATTTAGCTGCTTTGAACTGTATTCCCCCTATATTTAAAAGGTACTTATGCTATCTAGAGCTGAGGCTGTTAGTGACTGCATAAACCACTAGACTGTTTTTCCAGGGCTCAGAGCTGGACTACATTTCCCAGCTTCCTTTGCAGGGAGATGCTTCTGTGAAGTAGAGATCTTGTTACTAGTCTGCAGAGAAGCTGTGTTCTAGTCCTGGTCTAGCATCTCTGAGTCAGTAGGCTATGCTGACCATGTGCTTCATAGGGCTGACTTGAAACTGAATGGTACAGCCTCAACCCTGGCACAGAGCAACATAGCTCAGAACCTGGGGAACAAGAGGAAAAAGGCCCACTCCCGGGCTGCTACGCAGAGCCTCATGGTCTGATCTGCTGAAACACTTACTGGATTCTTTTGTGGGAGAAATGAACCTTGCTCTTGAAGTGTCTCATGTTAATATTTTCTCTCTGTAGCAGTTTAACCTAAAATAAACAAAACAACATTTGTTTTCCATGATTATTATGAAGATATAAAATAATTCATGTAAAGTTCTTGTTACTTAATGGGAATTTCATAAAGATAGGTTTTCTGAGGGCCAGCACTGTAGCTTAGTGGACTAAGCACTTGCCTAGGTAAGCATAGGGGCCAGGCTTTGATCCCTGGCTGTGCATGCCCCACTGGCCCTGCCCCTAGGCATTCTGAGCCAGTGATGGAATCTGGGTGTGGTGGTGCACGCCTGTAATCCCAGCACTAGGGAGGCAGAAATCAGGAGGATCACTATGAGTCCAAGCTGCACAGTGAGACCCTGCACACACACACACACACACACACACACACATACACACATACACACATACAAAGTTTTTTTCTCTTTTCAGGAGGGTGCTAGCAAAACTGGCCTTCTTGTATCCATTTGCTCAAGATTAATGAGAATATTCTTTGCAAAATATAAAGCTGATTATGTCACCATCTAGCTTAAGACTCTTAATAAGCCACTTCCTAACTTCAGATACAAATCAGAGCTTGTGCTGTAAGTTGCAAGGTCTTTGCTCCTCCAGTCCCTGCCAGTGTGTCTGGCTGCATTCCTCGCCCAGTGTTCCTGGGTCTTGCCCCTGCTCGTCTGTGCATGCAGCCATCCAGAGGTCTGTGATCTCCATGCAGGGCTTCATGCATACTCCTTGTCTGCAAATGCCCTGCCGTGTGCAGTCACACCTTTTAGTCATTCTTTATGCTTTCTGTTCCAATGCTTTGGGAAGCTTTATTTGATTGCAAGTTAATGAATTTTCGTTTGACCCTACTTACCTTTCATTTTTAGTATGGGTCCCAATTTCCATAAAAATGTGTGATTATTGGACGTTTTCCCCACTGTACTGCAAACATCTTGATGCTGCAGTCTTACTGTTTTTGAAGCTATTAAATCTCTTTAATAGCTCCTACTACCATGAGCATATGTAAGTCAGCTTTCTACTGTTTGTTATAATCAATGCCTGAAATAAATAAAATTATAAGGAGGAGAGAGGTTTATGTTGATTTCTGGTTTAAGTCCCTACTTGCTTGGCCTTGATCCCCTGGGCCTGGGGCAGCACAGTCCATCATGGTGGGGCTGGTAATGGAGGCCTATTGACCTTGTGGCAGCCAGAAATCAGAGAGAGGCCGAGGGCCTGTGGTCCCAAGTCCCCTGCATGGGACACCTTCATGGCCTAATTCCTTCCCACTAGGGCCTACATCCTATAGGCTCCATCACCTCCCTATAGCTCTGTGGGCTGGGGGTCAAACCTTTAATGGATAGGCCTTTAGGGACAGTCAAGATCCCAATTATAGCAAATGGTGACTCTCTACATAACACTTTAAAAATAAAGTCAAAATAGATGAAAGAGGGATTTATAAAAATGAAATGATAAACATTGTAGACTAAATCATCAGTAATTTGTTACATATAATTTATGAGTGGAGAACCCCCTAGAACAATTATAATTTATTATCTAAAACTAAGACTTTAGCATAATAATAACTATAATGAAGGCAAAAAAATGTTTGAAACACATTTCAAATAAAAACCTAATTTTCTTGATATAGAGGGAAAATTATTAGTCAATTAAAACAATGATTTAGAAACAATTTGGAACATTAATCCATGAAAAATACATTTATGAAAAGATATTCACATTAAACTTATCTATTTAAAAATTTTAATCATTTATTCATTTATCTGGTACAGGGTCTCCCTACTAAGCTCAGACTCATAGTGATCCTCCTGTCTCAGCCTCCCTAGTGCTGGGATTACAGGCATGCACCACCACTCCCAGTCTTGGTGGCTGGCTCAGCCTGCCTGGTGTGGTTCTGGGGATTGAACTCAGGTCCTTGTGCTTGCCAGGCAGGCGCTTATACTGCTGAGCTATCTCTCCAGCCCTATTTACTTTAAATTTAAAGAAATGGAAATTGAAAGATTTATGTTTGTTGATCATATTGACAGTGACAAAATATAGTGATGATTTCCAATGATAAAATTAAATTTTCAGGGCGGGGGAGATGGCTCAGTAGAGTAAGTGCTTCCTTGGCAAGAGCAAGGGCCTGAGTTCCAATCCTGGCTCCACCAAAAAAAAAAAGTATTAAAATTAAATTTTCATACATTTATTATTATAGAATTATATGTGTGTGTGTGTGTGTGTGTGTGTGTGTGTGTGTGGTAAAAGGATCAAATTTAGGACCTTGCACTTGCCAAGCAGGTGCTTATATCACTGAGCTATATCCCCAACCCTTAGAATTATAAATTAGTATAAAGCTTCTCTGATGCCATTTGGTACTAGCTATGAGAATTTTAAATGGACATTGTTTGACCCAGTAATTTCACAGCTAAGAGATGTTGCTACATGATTGCTCTTTTAAAAATATCCACCTGTATAAGCATGTTGGTCGTAGCATAGGTAGCAGTACCAACCTAGTATTCAGGCAGTATCTAAATATTTATCAAAATGCCCTAAATAAGTAAATGGTAACATCTAGTTCAAAACTATACTACCATTAAAAGAAATGAGGTATATATTTATATCAGTGTGGAAAATGTCCACTATTAATTAGTAAATAAAAACCAAATTCCATTTATATGAAGACATATATACATGAATTATATAAATACTAAATATACACAGAACATGTAGGATGTCTGGAAGATACCTGATTTTGGACATTTATCAGTAGCTACCTCCAGGAAATGAGTAGGTGCTGCAGTGGGGGGAGGTAGGCTGAGAGTTAAGCTATGCAGCGGGAAATCCTCCCTTTCTGCTTCTTAAAGTTTGGCTTAATTTACTTTTTCTTCCAGCAGACATTAATTTTACTATATAAACCTAATTCTTTACCAAGTAAGCAGAAAATGGGAAGTTCCTACTATTCTTATTTGATTTCATATTCAGCTCATTGTTCCAGTTTTTATGCTATTTAAATTCTAAGTTTTCACTACACTAAATATATTAGGGTAATTCTTACATCATTTCTTTCATTAATATGTACGTTAAAACTTCACTTGGTTGCCATCGATGTGAGGGTCTTTCTTGTTTTCTAGATTTGGAAGGATGTCTCTGCATTGCTTTTTTTCCCTTCGCTATGTAACAAATACTCTCACAACACATTTAAGTTTAATGTACGTTAGTAGCAGCCTCTCAATTATGTTTGAAAGTATAGCCTGGGAGTCAGTAAATGACGGCCAGCAGGCAAGAGCTGGCTAAGTGTTGGCTTTGTGAATAAAGTTCTAAGTGGAACACAGTCACACCTGTTACCCTACATGTTGCTGTTGGAGGTTTCACCTTACAGTGGCAGACGTGGCATGACGCTGTGGCTCACAAAGTCGAGTTATCATTTGGGCCTGTATTGAAAATTTCTCTAGCCCTTGGTCTGGACGCTTACTACAACAACAATTCTGATCTTGTGCACAGCATTCGCCAGCGTCAGCGCAGACATCCTGGACAGTTTCAAGCTTCTGGGAAGTCACTGAAGCCTAAGTGGGAAGATGTATGCAGCACACCATTATGTAGTGCTTTGACGGGACTAATGCATTCGGGGCAAATGGTCTCAAAAGCAACAGCAACATTTACCAAAATTATTGCCCTTTGAACATTTGTCTTTGATTTTAATATACTTTAAATCTAAGTATTTAATTTTAATAATGGCTGTATTTACTATGGCTATAAGGGTTCATGAAATTACTAAAATTTTAACAAATAGCTTTTCTTGGTAGTTTGTATGTGCCAGTTCTAGAATGTCACTGTCTGAAAGGATTTTCAAAAATACAGAATACAGACTAATTTGGCTTTGCTAGGACAGGAGAGAGTTCTGAGAATCTGCATTCCTAGCTGGTGCCTGGGTCGTGACACCCTCTGCAGCAGTCTCTTAGACAGCAGCGGGCCTGGCTTTCTTTGAGATGGATAGCCACATCCAGTTAAGATATTGTCATGTTTCTAATTTGCCGGGAAGTTTTGATTGTTACTGCTATTAATTCTATCATTGCCTATGACTTATCTGTTGAGTTGGTAGTTTGTTTTCCCTCTTTCGATCTATTTATGTGATATTCGTATTAACGCATTTCCCAAAAAGCTACTACCTTCCATTCCTGGCACCGCCTGTGGTCATAATCAATTATGTTGCTTTATTATTGTGCTCAGTTCACTTATTCGCTTAGGATTTTCCTCCAATAATCATAATCAAAACGAACAATCACCATCACAGTGTTCTTTCCATATTTTTGTGTTCCTTCCTATAAGATTCTATTTTCACGATTATACCAGCTTTCCAAAATTAATCTTAAAAATTCCCATCTGTTTCTGAGAGCTGAAGTAGTTTATTTTGTATGGAAATTACCTATTTTTTGAAAATGTGAGAAGTCTCATTGGAAGATACATCTGGCTTGGGGACATTTTAGAAGAAATTCTTTGAAGTATTTTAATTTTCTGCTGGGCACTTTTTCTTTTCACACTATATGTGGATTTACTTTGAGGAAGTCTTGCTTTCCCATAAATTTCATCAAGATTTTTCATACTTTTAAACTCTCTCAGTCTGTTTTTAGTTTATATTTCTTCCTCTTTATATTGTAAATTTATCTTCATTCTCTTTTTCCTTTGAATAGATTTAATATTTTTGTGACTTTGCATTTTGTTATTTAAAAAAATCAGATTTTAAATTTATTGATCTACACTAGTATTTTTCAAATTTCTTCTTTATTCTACTTCTTGTTTTACAGTTTCTTTTTATTTTCTTATGCTTTTAAGACATCTTTAATTGAGAGGTTAATTTAATTTTGATAGTTTTACTCTTTAAAAATATATATGTATGTATATACAAAATAGGATAGATATACAGCTACTTTCTCTTAGTTCAATGAGAAGNAAGATTTGTACTAATATTGTTTAGACAAGATATCATGTCTGCATCTTGTACTCTGAATAACTAGTATAAAGACAATATGCAGTGGATTAATAATTGTAAGTGCCCTACTAACATGTTTTGAAACTGTCTCATTGCTATTTCTTTCTCATTAAAATTAATAAAAAATCAAAAAAAAGAAAAAACCTAAATTGTAGAAATTTATAAATTTTAAAAGTTATATTAAAAACAAGCTGATAAATAGATAAAAATTATACTTTCCTAGTTATTGTACATGTTATTATTGTCTATGATTTTGTCATTGTTTTGAATCTCTTACATCTAGTAGATGGAAATACTGTGCTACATGTAATCTATTGTGTGAGTAACACAGAAAACCTGAAGAACTCTTCTGCCTTTATTCAGAATGTACTACTCAGTCCAGTGAAAGCAATTTATCATGGGCAACCACAGAAAGTTCTAACTTCCCTGCTTCACTTTTTTTTTTACTCATTAGTATTAATGTAAGTGAAAATATTAGTCAACACTCACACTTGGTTCTACTGATACAGGGAGAAAAACTGATCTCGGGTGGGTGACCTCCAAACCACATAGGGAACCTCCAAGTGACATGGGGAAAAAGGATCTCCCGACCTGACCTGCAATGAATTTTAGGGACAAACGGAGGTTATGAGCAGAATATATTTATTGAGGGAAAGAAAGCTCCTGTCCGAGAGAGG
>NDGM011187933.1:0-13319 GCA_002564305.1 Octomys mimax
CTACCGATTTGATTCAAAACTCTCTCATTGCTATTTGTTTATCAATAAAATTATGGGAAAAAATATACCTCTCTAAAAATAATCAGAGATTAAATTTCTCAAAACTGGTAAATAAAAAAAAAAAAAAGAAAAATGCTTAAATTTCCTGAAGAAGAAAGAATTTATGCATGACTCATGACTGCAGTACAGAAATTGTCTGAATTTTCAACTGCTTATCTTACTCTGGATTTCAGACTCAAGCCTGGCTTGAGTCTGTTAGCTGAATTCAACTGTTAGCTGAATTCCAGTCTGTTGGATTGCCCCATAGGTTTTTCTACTTTTCAGAGTCAAAATCACTTGAGCCAATTTCTTAAAGTCAATCTGTTTTTGTTTGTGTGGGCACATAAATAAATCATATTAATGTAATATATAATATAACATAATACATAACATAATATTGATATTTTCTGACTCTAGTATGAATTGCTAAATTATTATTTATGTTGGTGGTCTTCTAATATGGCTGAAGCCCTTAAAACACCAACTTATCTTTCCAGAGACCACCTTCCCCCTTCTTCTCCAACCCAGCCCAGGGTGCAATCTCCTTTCACCTTTTCTGCTTCCTCAGGGAAGACCCCAGTTCACTCCTCAGATATTTCTAAATATCCCCCTCAAATACTGCCCCTGACCACAATGCACAAAAGCCTCAGCTTTCTCTGTCTCTGCCGGAGGATCTATCTGCCTCACATGCCCTCGGGCCTCTCTTTGACTTTGGAGTTAAGAAAGGCTTTTCAAATCTTTCCTGTCTCTTTACCATGCTGATTGCTGAAAAACCTACCAAGTTAATATAATATAATATAATATAATATAATATAATATAATAAATATAATATAATATAATTTCCAGTACTAACAGTGGATACCTAGGACAATGGATAATCCTTAGTTCTGTACATATTGTGTATTTTCTTATGTACACAACCCTATGTTAAAGTTAATTTTATAAGTTAATCACATTAAGAAATAAATAATAGCTAAAAAACAGGACAATGAGGGACAGACACATAGCTCAGCAGATTAAAGTGCCTGCTTAGGCAGACACAGGGACTTGGGGTTTGCCGAGACAAGTGACTGATGCTGAGCTTGGTGGCACACAACTGTAATCCCAGCGTTTGTGAGGTTGAAAAACAGAGAATCACTATGAGTGCAATCTGTGCCATGGGATCCTGTAGACCAGGTCAGACCCTGTACTAAAATATAAATAAATAAACAAACAAACAAAAAGGACAATATAGCAGCATCCTGCAATAAAAGTTAAAAGGTGATCATTCTTCCCTCTTCCTCTTCTTCTCAAATTATTTGCTTACATAAAATGAGGTGAATGACTAAGCTCTCATCACACTAGGAGCATAACTTTTTCAACTTGAGGTTAACAGTAGAATCAGTACTAATTTTTCCTCTTTTTCCAATTTCACAGGAAAAAAATATTTTTCTTAGAAACCTTAACATATGATCTTTTTCTTTGCTTAATTTAAGAGACTTTTCACCTAAAGGAGGTATTTATGATTTCTCCTTGGCTTGCAAGTATCACTGTGAAAACATTATTGAGGAAAATAAGGGTTACTTGAACAGAAGTATTGTGATACAATAACGGTCCTCCTGAGAATTGCAATGGTTACTAAGTGAGTAACAGACCCATAATATGTAGAGTGTGATATGCTGGAGAAACTTTTGGTTCATGTCTAGGATGGACAAGAGATTTTGTCAGATATGTACACCAGTATACAATTTAAAATTTATGGGCCACTCAAATAGCTCAGTGGATTAAAGCACCTGCAAGCAGGCGGAGGGGCTGGGGTTCTATCTCCAGGCCTGAGACTGCAATTGAGGGTGGGTGTGGTGGTGCCCGCCTGTGATCCTAGCTGTTGGGAGACTATAAACAGGGGGATTAGTATGAGTCTGATATAGTAGTGAGACCCTGAACACCCTGTAGACCCTTCCCTAAAACAATATGAATTATTTATTTCTGGAATGCTTCACTAACATTCTTAGACTATAGTAGGTCATGGATAGCAGCAACACAGAAAATAAAAGCCTTAGGTAACATGGAACACTGTAGTTTATTATTGTTTCAGTGTCACTGCAGCACCATGACCATTTACATATGGAACAGGCTTAATGAAGGAGTATTTCTCTCAAAATAGACATTTGAGGGAAAAACTTGAGCTGTGATTGTACTTACTGTCTTGTTTTATCCTTTTCACTTAATATCATCATATATTTATAGGTGCTTTTGACTGTGCAGGATTTTTTTATTGAGAAATTGAAAATCCAATGTATTTTGTCTGAAATTTAATGATCTTGATCATCACCCTTTTAGTTTCCAAAATGAATCCTATTAAATATCTACATACACACAGAGGCACACCACTGCCACCACTACCACCACAGCACCTGCATATAATCCAGTGAGCGACTCCTTCAGAGGTTATCTGATAGAAAATTCTTTATAGCAGTCTGCTTCTGAGTTAAGTTCTTGTTGGTCCATTTGAAATAACCCCCCAGTTCCTTATTATTTACTTATTTGGGGGGAGTACCAAGAACAGAACTCAAGACCTTACTCTTGCCAGGCAGATGTGTGTGCTGCGGGGCTATATCCCTGGTTTGAGTTCCTTATTACTTAGATTGTTCATTTTAGTTTGCATGCTAAAATGTGTTGTGTGTGTGTGCTTTCAGGCAAAGTTTAACTGTGAATTGCCTCTAGGGATAATTTTGAAGCATAGCAATCTTTGAAGTACACATCCCAAAAATACTCATTCTGTAGGTTTACAGGCCCAAACATTTTTATATGGCTTACTTACGACAAGAATAATTAAGCATGCAAATTTCAGAAACATTCGAAGGCAATTGTATGTAACATTAGGTTATATATTTCCATACTGGAGATTCTTAAAACCAGAGGCCTTTACTCCCTATGATTTGAAAAAATAGATGTCACAGTGTAATTTTACATTTGACCTTCTTCCTCCTATGCCTCAGTTATAAAGGATAAATACATCACGATTTCTGCATCTGTTTCTCTCTTGGAGGAAATGGTCAGATACACTCAAAATCAATTATAAAAAAATGGGAAATGAATCAGAATATAAAAAAGAAATAGTTGGCTGGCAAGATAGATCAGTGGACTTAGTGTCTGCTTAGGCAATTGCAGGGACCAGGGTTCAAGCCCCGACACCACATGTGTGCTGAGCTGGCCACCAAGTCCGCACATGGTGGTGCAACCCTGTGATCCCAGCGCTGGGAAGGCCAGCACAGGAGGATCAGTACAAGTCCAAGCTGCAAAGTGAGACCCTGTACGAAATACAAAATACATGGAAAGAAAATAAATTGATAGACATTTAGATTGTCTACACATTTGGCTAATAGTATACTTGCTGTGGATATTCATAGAGCAGTGATAAAAAACCTTTTAGAACTTTCAATTATAGAAACAGCCCTTGGGGCCGGGGAGATGGCTCAGTAGAATAAGTGCTTCCCTGGCAAGCACAAGATCCTGAGCTCAATCCTTGGTTCTGCCAAAAAAAAAAAAAAAGAAAGAAAGAAAGAAAGAAAAAAGAAACAGCCCACTGTGGCGTGCATGCCATAGATTCTCTACCATGGCCATAGAACATAATTATCAGCTATTAGTAAATGCTCATTAACTTTGTAATAAATACATACATATCATTTCCTTTTTTGCATTTTTAAAGCTTTTTAATGTGGCTACTGGATACTCAAGATTGTACACATGGCCTGGAGTGTATTTTCATTTGATCCGTGCTACTCCAGTAACTGTAGGCTAAAACAAAAGCTAATTGCATTTGCTTACAGAGTTATTGATTTATTGATTTGCTGATTTATTGATTTAATGTTGGTCCATGTGTAGTGCATGTTTACATTCTTGTTGGAAGTTGTTACAAGTGCATAAAACATCTGAATTTCTTTGTTAATATATAATTTCTATGCTTTAAATGTTACCTCTAACAGATCTTCATCGAGAAATTTAAGCAAAAATATTTTTCTCTTCTCTGAGGAGGTTAGGAGAATGGGAAAAGAAGAATCAAGTTTTCTAATGTACAGGTACAAATTCCCTATAATGAATGTGATTGTGTATACCTAAAATGTATCGATAAGCTTAATTAATAAAAAAAACTGAGAGTCAAGAAAAGAAAATTTATACACCACCTATACGGAGAGTAACAATGTGAATTTAAACATAAGGGAGGTCAGTGCATTTGAACTGCATTCCTTGCTGCTCATAACGAGCTCTCTACTACATGCAGTTTGTATATGTAATAAAACTATTAGTGTTCTTGAAACTTAGTGGTTATTTTAATGTTTTGTGTAATGAGCTGAGTAATCTTATTTTGCAACCATCTCTTATTTATGCTTTCAGTTTTTATTTTTTATTAGAATATGTTTGCAAATCACATTATTTTTTTCACTCATCCTTTCAAATATGAACACTTCTCATTCTTGTGTCATTTGCTCACACTGGGTAAAACTGGAGAATGTCATCAAGTGTTAGCTTAATTGGAAATGTCTGCAACAGCTTATAATGTATAATGCTGTCATTATCATTTAGGCTTTAAAAATTATAGTAATACACTCAAATTTTATCTGCACCAGAACTCACTATTTTTATTACTGCCCTGACTTTGTAATGTTGATTTTCTACATTTATGTTTATTAAAGCAGTCTATATTGACAATAATTTAGACAAGATCTGCTCTTATTAATGTACTAATTTTATATTCTTTAAAATTTTAAGCAGCAGTTTTAACAGTATATATTGGTATATCATCCTTTTACTATTGCTATATGGTTGAATATTTTATTATAATAATTAGAATTTTTAACTATATTAAATAACTTAATTGTAGAATTAGCTACTGTTCATTTAAATTAAAAAATTTAAATGATAATTCTATAGATGTCACATTGTGGTAACAGGCAGCAAAGTAAGAACAATCTTCACTAATATTCCCAGGTTCTTCCATGATTGATTTAAAGATACAGACTTTATGTATAAAAGACCTGTGTTAGAATAATAAATTTATTTTTCTAATATCTCTCTACTTAGATATTCAAGCAAAATTATTGTAATGATTTCTCACTGGAAATCAAATTTCTAACTGTACCTGCATTGGAGAGTTATACAATAAAGTGAGTTTTTCGACTGCAAAGTAATTCCTCACGGTATTAACATGAACTTAATGCAATAGCCACTCATTCTCTTCCAGGTTTGCTGTCCAGATCCTGAAATCAAGAATGGCATGGTTGTGCTCCATCTAAGCACACCAGGAAATAATCTCTTGTCACTTTCAGTTTCTTATAAGGAAATTTGTGTTAAAATTTAGGGCCCACTCAGACAAGATGATCTCATTCCAAATTCTCTAACTAAATGACAAGTGCAAAGATTCTTTAAAAATCTAAGTCACATGCTGAAGTTTCCCCGTCCACATATGTTTTAGGGGATCACTATTGCATATGCTACAAGGGCTAAAACAAAACCTGAAAAAAAATCCATCCTATTCAAATTAACTTACCTTGACAAGAAAATAAAATCAGATTTTTTAGCAATTGTACCTTCTAGATTAGGGATCATATTCTAAATATGCAGTGTTAAATTATTTAGAATTGAAAAGCAGAATAAAGATGTGGCTCTTAAAGAATTATTCAGATACATACTCAATCTTATGATGCCAAAATACAGACTATGTAGAAATAGAACTTAAGTAGAATTTCACTCTACTTTTATGTGCATGCTCACATTTTCTCTGTAGCTGCTCTTGATTTTAATCTTTTTTTGATTTGTTTTTATTTTTCTCTTTCTTTAATTAATTTTATTGAGATAGAAATATCAATAAGACAGTTTCAAAACAGGTTAGCAGGACAGTTATAATAATTAATACATTGCATATTTTGTCTTCTTAGTAGTTATTCTGAGTACAAGATGCAGACATGATATCCTGTCCAAACACTATTAGTGCAAACCTTTCTTCTCATTGAACTAAGAAAAAGTGACTGTATATCTATCTTAACTATTTTGTATATACAGAATATATATATATATATATATATATATATATACTTTTTTCACTATAAAATGATCCTTTGTTTATATCTCCCTTTTTTGTTTAGTTTTGTCAGAGATGGGTATTCCATCTAGGTACATGAATTCAGGAAAATAATAGATTTTAGTCTTTATCATAACTTGTTTATAATATTTCTATTAAAATATGTAAATTTTAGATTTTATATTCTAAAAAGCTAATGAGAATTTTCTTGCCTACTGAAAGGTTTTTTATTTAATAAATTATGACTCTTGTCTTTTGTTTACAATTAATATTTCAACCAAGCTTGAGTAAAACTAAACTTTTGTACTTTTCATTCATGTGGATAATCTGTCAATATGTTTTATCAGATAATTTCTTTATTATCTATTTTACTCATATCTTCACTTGGGAGAACTAGGAGAACACAATTGACAGTGCTATTATTTTGGGGAGGTTAGTTACTATTCATTTTAGCTTTCGCTTTAATGAGTTTTATATTCAGTTTATATGATTTTTAATTGTAATAACTACATATGGCTAGTTACTGCTGCTTTATCAATGAAACTTAGATAAAAACAATGTTTTGGGGCCAGTCAAATAGGTCAGTGAATTGCTCCTGCAAGTAGGCACAGGGACCGGGGTTCAATCCCTAGAGTGCTGTGCTGGCCCCAATCCCGGGGTGCACTGAGACTGCAATTGAGAATGGGCGTGTTGGCAGGCACTTGCAATCCCAGCTCTTGGGAGGCTGTAAACAGGCAGATCACTACAAGTTTGACCTAGTGGTGAGACTCTGAACACCCTGTGGACCCTTCTCTAAAATACAAAGACCAAACACACACACACACACACACACACACACACAATGTTTTGGCATTTCTGGGTTAAGTTTTGAGGTACTAGAAAAATGACAAAAAGGACATCATGGTTATGATGTAAAACTGGAATGTAATGAAGTGTGTGTGTGTGTGTGTGTGTGTGTGTGTGGTAGTGGTAGTACTGAGGATTGAACCTATGGGCAGTGTACCACTAAGCTACCTCCCTAATTCTTTTCCTTTTCAGATTGGGTTTCAATAAGGAATATGTGGAAAAGTGAAGAGAATGAGAGAAGAAGTGAAGAGAATGTTAACTAGCATTGAGTAAAATAGCAGCTAACCATTCAAAAGTTGGAAGCTTCATATATGTAAAACAAAATTAGAAGACATAAAAGGGGAAGATTACATTTAAAAGTTTTCAGACATATGAAGCATAAATATATGAAAACATCAATAAAAGCATAAAATACATACGCATAAATATATAAAAATAGGCTTGAACAACTAGGAAAGCATAACATGTATTTTGCTATAAAACTTGTTGTTAAAGATTCTACTTTTCCAAAATGATTTCATGGTACTACTACAATCCCATGTTAAATTTTTTTTTTTTAGAACTGAAATTCTTGGATATGAACTTCACAAAGAAAAACAAGCATAAATAGCCAGAGAATTCCCAGATGACAGACATCAGTAAGGCCAGAATCTAGGTGCCTGTGTTTGGGAGGAGTGCTCAACTTCTGAGATATTATAACATTTCATACTATAATTTTAATTTAAAGTATGACATCTGTGAATACTTGCTAGAATGGAGCCAGATAATAAAATCTATAACAGATCCAGGTATATGTGAACACATTGCATATTATAAAGGAGGCATATTGAATCAATAGAGAACAATAAGTATTGTGGAATAGCACTGCAAAAGATGAAAATCAATTAATTCTATACAACAAAACCCAGGATAATATCTATAGAACCAAAGATCTCAAAGTAAACAAAAAAAATCATAGGCATACATGGATGATTTACTTTAAAATTGTGAAGTGGGGAGAATTTCTCCTGATATACCTCAAATTATCCAATTTAGCGATGAACAACAAACTAGGAAATATTTCAACTTGTACACAGTGGGTTCTTGTCCTTAATATATCAAGTCCTTCCTAAAGTTGAATAAAGTCTATGTGTGATTTTAAAAATGAGTGAAAAAGAAAGAAAATGAAATGTTCATCTTCACACATAATCAGAGATATGCAAATAAAAAGAGAAGGACAAAAGTCTAAACTTTTATCCTACTCTGTTGTGAGACCGGGACAGCAGGCACTCATTTATTTCTATGAGGAAATATTTGAGCTGTGAAGGAGGTCTTGGCAATATTTAATAACATTTTGCATGCATTTACCCTTTGGTAACCGTCACCCGAACACTGGCAAGCACAGGAAGTGCCTATCTGTACAGGTCACAGTCCTTTATAATCCCTCAGACAGTTCTGTTTGCCAACATAGTTAGAATTCTTCTTGAGAGTCAGATCCTTCCTGAGAGTTTGTTTCAAGTTATATTATTTGAATTTCATAACTTAGTCTGCTTTAAATATTTTCCAAAACTCACTGTCAAAGACAAAATCACAAGGAATTTAGTTGTAAAAACTTTAGTTGGCTTTATTTTCCATTGTACAATTGGGCAACACTTCATTCCACACTAGAATAAGTGTTTGGTTGAGCTGATTGGTTTTATAAATAGAGAAGGCTAAAAAGGGTAGAAAACAGAGAACAAATTGGGCATCTTAAAGTTATTTTCCTTACAAGGGGATAGTGAGACAGAACTACAGGGGAAAAAACCCAACAATGTGAGAAGTTAATATCAGCTTACTTCAGATTACTTTTCTTTATAACAAACATTAAAGCAGAGGGAAAAAAGTATGATACCTACTGAAACTGGGCCCTTTGGAAACATTTGGGAAATTTGGCTATTATTGCTCTTAGATCTGGTTAACTTAGTGTGAGCAACTCCATTTGGCTTCTTTGTCTTGTCTGCTGCAATATAGAGGAAGATCCTGGACCAGACAGTGGGATTCCCTGCTTGTTATTTAACCTCGCTCACCAATAAGATCCCTGATCATACTGTAGTCTGTGACATGTAGCATGACCTGCATGGGTCCAGACAAGTATCTGTAGTAATACCTGCTTGAATTGCCTAACTGGGCTCTGTTTGAAAACAACAAAAAGTATTCGTTAGACATAAAAGACAACTCATAGTGAAAATATCACTAGAAATCATGGTTTTATCCCTCAGTGAACAATAAGCATGACCAGGAGAGAAGAGGTTGAAGAGAGATATATTACTTGTACAAGCAAAGCACTGGAGCAAAGCCCTGGAGGTAATTCTAGCAGCAACAGGTCCCTAAACAAAGGAAGCAAGGAACTTTCCTATTCCTACTGGGGAGACTTGTCATCACATGCAGAGATGGAGACATTCCTGAGCATGCTCAATTTGAGAGCACGCTTCATAATGAGCCCTTCTGCTTATATCTGAGCTTGTGAAAATGAAGTACAGTGGGGTGGGGTGATGGATGGTCTCAGGATGGGGTGGTCACCAGAAAAGGGGCTGGAGGTTTGGCGCTTTCCATCTCACTAGGACTCTTTCTGAAGGGGGAAGGGAGCCTGGAGATTACACTTCATAAAATCTCTTGAAGTGCTAAGGCCCTGGGCTGATGACCACACCAAGCTGCTTCCGTGGCAGTGCACTCAAGGGGAGATGAGAGCTCTGTGAGCTCCCGTCCCTGTACCTTACCCTACAGAGCTCTTTCATATGGCAATTCTTGACTTGTACCTTTTATAATGAACAGTTAATAGTAAGGAAATTGTCTTGACGAGTTCTGTGAGCCTTTCTAGCAAATTAGCAAACCTGTGGCAGCATTCACGGGGACCTGCAATTTGTAGTTAGCCGGCCAGAAACTCAGGCTTTATAGCTGGGATCTGAACATCTGAAGCAACATCTTCTCATCCGCGGTCTTGATGTTCCGGGCTGTTGGCTAACTCTGAATCAGAACTGAACTGTGGAGCAAATGACTGGTGTCTGGAGAGCTAGAGAATTATTTGGCTTTGGAGACACACTTTGGACAAACAACAAAGAAGTTTTTGATACAATTATGCCGGAAGTACTTGGAACATACCTAAAAATGATTTGTTTCCTTGAAATTCAAATTTAACTAGATGTTCTGTGGTTTAGCTGGCTCACAGAGCGTGTTCTGTGCCTTAGGTTTTGCCATCTGCCCACCCAACAGGAAGTGAAGTGGTATTTACTTTGTTCAAGTTTAAAAGAAGATTAATTATTAAATTTTAGAGGGGAGTCTGAAAATTCCCTACAGCTAAGATGACACTGGTTAAAAAAAATCTGTGTTCAGAATTTCTTTCAGAATTTCTCAAAGAAAATAAAGGCTAGTGGAATGTGTAAATCTGATTAGGGTTAACTGGTGGAAAAGCTCAGTTTTTATTTATATTCAAGAGGGTCACGTAAGAAGACACTGATGCAATTCTGAGAAATGGCTCAGAGAAGGACATTTGAAACATTGGCTTATGGAGAAGTAGGCCCAAAATGAGGGGGCACCCTCACTTGCACCAAGTGTCCGGTGGTCTTAGAGGAGTGTAATTCGCCTCCAGAAGAGGGAGAAGAGCAACAAGGAGACATTCTTAAGCGTCCGCTGTCCTTGCTTATCTGAGTGCCCGTTTTATATTTTGTGGGGTTCCAAGACTCAGTGGGGCGACTTTATGCAGCCCCTATTTGGGCAGGTAGAACAGAGAAGCTTTCTAACTTGGACCTGAGCCCACAACCATTCCCCCTCCCCTCCTGTTTCTCAATGCTGAACTTTCTATTTACAACAAGAAATAAAATTAAATTTTACAGTTTAACGTAACCTATTAAAAACAAATATACTGTCCTGAGGAAATGCTGTTAGAAGTACAATGTTGTTTCTCTTATAAATAGCTATTTCAATATTAAGCAAAACATGAAATTTTTTTAAATTAAGGCATTTTTAAGAGCACTTTCATGTTTTAATAGACTTTGTAAAACAAATTTCTCCCAGCAGGATTTGCAATACAGTATTTTCTTAACATATTTATTCACATAACTTTTTGTTTTGGGAGCATCCGTCCCAGTACATTCCAGGACTCATGTTCCAAAGAAAACATTTCTTTGAAAATCTTGGTGTAGCAGTTCAGATCTACGACCTATTAATTATCTTACAGCTTTTTATTTTTGGAATCAATGGGAACATCAAATAATGGCCAGTTTTCTTGTGGACTTTATATCATTTTGTCAGAATACTCTCCACATATTTGCTAAAAGTGCGGATTACTTGGCCCTGGCCGGAAAGCAGATCTGGGATCAGGACTTCAGCTCCAGTATTGGTATCTTACCTACACTAAAGTCTGGGAACTCAGAGGAGTGATTTTGATCTCTCCCCAATTAAAATTTACAGTTGAAATTATTCTTAAAGGTTTGTGTTTTATTAAAAACATCTGTATTTTTCTTTCTAAGCAGTAAGCCGAAGGAAGCAGAAACTTACTTAAATTCTTTCCACATGGGGAGGAAATACAATGATGAAAAGCCAGTGATTAATTTTGCCTATTCAGTGGGCAATAACTTTCCATTATGCTCTTAAAAGAAGAAATGTTTCTTTCTTCCAAGTGTTATTGCCAGGGGTGTTTATTGGCTGTATTTTACTTGAAATTAAATATAGTGATTTTTACCAGCCATTCTTTAAAATTTTGTAACAATTATAACCTCTAAACAGCAATAATGAAAACTTATTTCTAAAGGAACACATAAAATTTTTATTTAATCATATTTTTTGCAGTTCTTATTTAAGTTGATTGCATTGAATATCACTGATTTCTAGGGAGAATAATTAGATAACTTTTTAAAAAATCTATAGTAAATATGTCAGTTTTTATAAACCTCTCCAAATAAAGTAGGATGAATGTTTTCTCTTCCATTGTATTATTGTCTTGAGAAGCCTCTCAAATTTAAGTTTTTCAGTGTAGAATAACCAATAAACTAATAGAAATTAGTAGGACAATTATCTTAGCACAATGTATATATACATGTGCTACATGTGTATTTTCCCCCTTCTTTCTTTTCTCCTTTCCTTCATCCCAGTTGGTTTTTTCCCTTTGAGTGGCTTCTTTCCCTTTGGAAGTATCAGTTGTATCTTTTGGATTTTATTTACTCCTTCAGTTTCTTACACCGAAATTCTGTATCATTTCTGCTGTATTTTTCTTATTTTTAAATTCTTTTAAAATAAAAAAAGTTTTAAAAAAGGAAAATGAGATCTGTATTGCTAATTATGCATTTGGAAAATAAAATATGCATTATTAATTATACAATGTTTATGCATAAATATTCATCAGGTTTCTGAATAAACGCCTTTTGAAGAAAATTCTTAATTTTACTGCTGCTCATTACGGGTGTATGCTGTTCAAGAAAACAACTCTGGAGTTTCTACAGCGCAAGTTGCTGGGGCCAAAGACAGAAGAGTCAATGGGAGGAGCCTTGTTTCACATGCAGCTTCCGGTTTTGAAACACTGAATTGATAAGAGGAAGAGAAACAAAAAGAAGCTAAGTTGGGAGGGCCAATGTCTTCATAGAAGGAAAGTAGCCGTGGTGTATAACTGGCTTTTCAAGCTGGGGTCTACATCAGAACCACCTGAGAACGTGTTAGCAGGGCGCGCCTGCCCCGTGTCCCCTTGCTGATTCTCGCGCGCTCTCAGGTGTTGCCGACTCGGACAGCACTGTACGCATGCCGCACACAGGCTTTCTAGCTCTTCTGCCTTACCTGGAGGGAGAAAGAACGTCACAAAGCAAAAAGGGGCTCTGTGGGAGGCAAGTAAGCAGCATCCTGGAGGCCTGCTGTCACTAACATGACTCCTTCAGGATGCCAGCGACTGTGGCTCGAAGCTCTCCAGGGCAGCAGCGCTGGGATGAGATCTTTCAAATTATAAGTAGGGTTATAAATTATAAAATTATAAAGTTTGCCCTAAAACATGATTTTAAATAAATTTATAGCATGTTCTCTAGTATTAAATAATTATTAGTAAAGAATAAGAGGTGTAGTACTTTCTATGTTTCAGGACTTGTGGAGTATTACACACAAAAAATGAGTCAAATTTTAATCCATATTTTTTAGGGCAATCTCAAGGTTACATTTTTGGGGCATGCATTACACAATTTTATAAGTCACAACTCTAAGCCTCAAGTGACTTAGTAACAACAAGAATCAATAAATTATTTTTAGAACTTTTGTTACAAGATAATGTGCTTCTCCTAAAATCCTTTCAAATTACAATGTAGTCTTATCCCTTACAACAAATTGTGGGGGGCTGGCGAGATGGCTCAGTGGTCTAAAGCACCTACTTGGAACAAGCTGAAC
>NDGM011187934.1:0-17138 GCA_002564305.1 Octomys mimax
AAGCTTTCTAGTTTAAAGAAGAGTTGTAGATTCAGTTTTTTTATTATGAGTTACAATTTTTTTAGCAGTTTATTAGTTTCTTCTGTTTTTTTTTTTTTAAACCTCCTGGCACTTTTCTGCTGTTGTTAAATTTAGTGCTTTCTTTCTTACCACCTTGCATTACTATTTTATCAACAGATCTATCATATTTATTCTCAGCATGTGCCCTAAGTTGTCATCTTTTATTGTTTGATGTAGATATATATTAATAAATATCAATTAATAGTTCCTTTTTTGATGTTTTCTAGTTTTTTTGCTTTTAATGTGATTCCTCAATCTGAAATATTGTTTTCTAGGTAATTCTGATCTCATTTTTCAAGTTAAAATTCCCTCTACTTCCTTTTTAAGGAAGAAATAACCTTCATATGTCACTTATTTATGCTAAAATATAGTTCATATAAGAACTGCAGGAAAAAATTAGATTCTCTTTACCTATCTATGTTCAGGGGAAACAGGGGAAACAGTTGGTATTGAAGCAACTTTCCAAAATGATCTGTAAGGGTTATTTTAAGAGGTATCAAAGATCCTAGAATAAGAAAAATCATTTCTCAACTGAAAAACAAAAAGACAGAATACATCCATACCGCTTCTCTTTTAAGATTCATGTTCATTTCTTCCATATTGGTATCAGCATGCCCATGTATCGATCTGCCATGAATATAATACCCAAAACATTTGTAGGATAACAAAAATACCGATATCTATAAAAAAAGAAAGAAAAAGAAAACAGCAACTCATCTATAAAATAACTTTCTCCCAAAATAATGACAATCAAACTCTTGGAAATATATAAAAGGATAATAAGGTAATAAAGGATAATTTTTTGTGAATTGGTGCTTCAATAATGAGGATATTCAGGGGAAAAAAAAAGGATAATTTTTAAAAGTAAATGGACAGGATATTAAAAATATTTTCCAAGAAAGGAAAAAGCTTTTGATGCATAAAAACTCTGTCAAGGACTATAGGATGAATGAACTATTTGGTAGCATAAGAAATTTAGAATGAAATACTACAAATAAAGAAAAACAGGCAGTGAGTATTAACTTGTAGCTCATATGATAATCTCTGGAATTTACAGCCAGTGGAGAATTAACTACCAATCACACTGAATCCCTTTTAAAGCCTCTCTTGATATATTCATAACCAGGGGGCCAGGGAGATGGCTTAATGGAATAAGCACTTCCCCGGCAAGTGCAAGGGCCTGAATTCAATCCTGGTTCCGCCAAACACAACACAACACAATACAACACAACACACAAAACAAAACTATATATATACATATACATATATATACATATATACATATATATACATATATATATACATATATATATACATGTATATATATTCATAACTTTTAAAAAGGGAAAAGTAACAGTTGTTGCAAGAAAAAGTCAGGAAGTACTTACATTACTCACTGAGCATAAATCAACAAACTGTCGAATTTTATCCTCTATGAATCTCTCATAGAAGCCAGCAAAGAACACGATCTGAAACATGAAGGCAAGGTCAGGCTTACTGGCTCTTAGCACTTCTTTTATAGTCACACTGTAGCATTTAAGAAAAAAAACAAGCTCCAGCCAAGAACACAGCAGCCTCTCACCGCTCCTCTGGGATAAAATCTGCTCCTGGCTTCTCACTGCACCATCAGAGGAAGGAGGGCCTGGGAACTGTGCTAAGTCATTTAGAGCCCATTTTTATTTTTTTTTCAATACAGGGTTTTTTATGCAGCTATGAATTTTCAATCCTCCTGCCTCAGCATCCAGAGTGCTGGGATTACTGTTGTGTGCCACAATGCCCAGCCCACCTTGAGTTTTGTTTTGTTTTTTGTTTTATGAAATAGGGTCTCACTATGTAGCCCAGGCCAGCCTCAAACTTACAGCGATCCTCCTACCTCAGCCTCACAAGCGCTGGGATTACAGGTGTGTGCTACCATGCCTTGTTCTCCATTTTGAATTTTAAATGCTTTTCTGTGTCATTAAAATAAGGTAAGACAAATGTTGGAAGAAAGAAAAGTTCTTAAAATCCAGGATAAGCCAGGGATGTGGCTCAGTGGAGAGTACTTGTCTAGGATAAACTAATGCATTATGGCCAGATTCATGTCTGGTTTTAGAAGGCTGCCCATCTGCTAAATACCCAAAGACAACTTTCTGCTTTTCAAATAATCTCTGACAAAATAGCACCTCAAAATCATATACCTAGTTTTCTATTTTGACCATAGATTCTACTACATATAGTATTCAAACAGGATGGTTTCAAGAACTACATTTAATAACAATACTTGACAGGAAAAAAACCAACCAACCAACCAAACAACAACAACAAAAACGTTTTTCCCCAGCACTGGGAATTGGTGTTGAGGCCTTTGCGCTGAGCTATAATTACAAGTCCTTTTTCAACTTATATCTTGGGATAAAGTCTTGGTAAGTTACTATATTTCCCAGGGTGGGCTCAAACTTGCATTCCTCTTGCCTTGGCCTCCCAGAGTGCTGGAATTACAGGTGTACACCACCAGGCCCAGATAGAAATTGTATAAATAAAAAGTTCCATATTATAGATATGTTTCAGAGAAGGAGAACATTTCCTAACCACTGTCTGCATTCCTAGGCTCTACTGCCCAAACATCCATGGACTTGATGAGCTCTCTACTCATCTGGTTCGTTCTTACTACAGCACAGCCATGAGCCCCAGAAAGTGCATCCTATGTAGGAATGAACAGGGAATGTACAGAAATCAATGATGATGATAATGACGATGATGATTACCATTATCATCTCTGAGACAGGGTTTCTCTACAAAGACCAGGCTGACCTTGAACTCACTATGTACCTGGGGCCTGCCTCAATCTTGTAATCACCTGGCCACGGTCTCCCAAGTGCTGGGCCTGCCTGTGTAGCTCCCCAAACCTGGCTACCAAACAAACACTTCACGTGTTTGTTTTTAAACCCCTCTAAAGAGCATGAAAAACAAAAGAAAGTTTAAAAATTCAAGTTGAAGATGCTCAGGTTAGGGAAATGAAAGAGTAAACAATAAAGCCCGGCTGCTTATTGCAACCTAGAAGAGTTTAGACACGTTTGAAAATAAAACAGGTCTTCAGAGGAGCTCGCAAGACACTCAAGCAATAAGCACTGTCAGTCTTACAACACCGCCCCACAGGAGCGCTTTCCTGGCAGCATGACAGCAAAGGAAGAAGCACAGAGGGACATTAGACAGTGGCACCCACCACATGATGGCGTTCTGGCCAAGGAGAAGTCTAGTGACACTTCTGAAACTCCTGGACACAGGAAGGAGAGCGTCTCCCTGGCTTTCCTCCTGCATCGGCCTCATGGACAGTGGGTGACCGGGCAGACGGAAGTGTCCTGCGGCAGAGCCCAAGAGCAGGCTCCCGGGCTTGAGGACACCACTGCGCCATCACTCCAGCCCTGCACTGCTCAGATCTGCTGGTCTTTTTCTTGGGAGAGATAAAGTTCTCTTTATTTCAGCTACTCTATTTTGCTTTGTTTGTGTTATATTCAATCGAATATGAAAAGCTGCTGAGGGGGTTCCTTTCAGTTCTCCACAATCAGACGCAGGCGCACGCACACAGCACTGCCTAGCGATCACATCACTGGCGAGCACCACACCTCATCCTCCCAGCCCCACCCCACTTCAAGTTCTAATTTCTATCTATCTTCCATTTCTGGGTGTCACCTCTTCTTCATGAGCTCTATCCCTGGGGCTTCAATTTTGGACAGATGTCATTAATTTAAAGTAAGGGTAAGCTTAGAAAGTCAGTTCTTGGGTTATAAACTGCCACCTGGATCTAAATCTGCTGGCCTAAGCTCTCGGCCACCGAGGGTGCTCTCTCCTGCACAGTGACCCCCCACCCGCCCCCCCGTGCTGCGGGGTGCACTTCTTTTCCTACTTTCATCTGGCCCAATCTCGCTCTACACAGTATGTTTTTTTCCCTATCTTCAATAAAACTGTGCTACCATTAAAAAAAAAAAAAAAAAA
The DNA here is from genome assembly GCA_002564305.1 of Octomys mimax. Lineage (NCBI taxonomy): Eukaryota > Metazoa > Chordata > Mammalia > Rodentia > Octodontidae > Octomys > Octomys mimax. Next base: position 4,033 of record NDGM011187934.1, read on the forward strand.
GAAGAAGCTCTCTTAAGGGAACTTTTTTTTTTGGTTATTATTTTATTTTATTTTGTTGAGAAACAAGTAGCAATAAGACAGTTTCAAAACTGATTAATAAGACAGTTTCAATAAAAATGGCAGAAGATTTTTTTGGGGGGGGGGCGCCGCTCAGGATGCCTTCAGGGCAGGTCTGGTTTGGCTTGAGGATGAGGGGATCAAACCTCAGCATCCTGAGCTTGACCGCTTTGTTTCAGCAGGCACTTAAACACCTGAGCTAATGGGCAGGCCCCCTAAGGGAACTTTAATACTAAGAGATTTTGTGTAGATAGTAGGCAGACAGTAAGAAGTTAAACCTAGTTCTTCCGGGGGCTCCATTTTATTTGGTGATTACAGAAGTTAAAGGAATTTTTTTTTGGTGGAACCAGGGATTGAACTCAGGCTTCTGTGCTTGTCAAGCAAGTGCTTATTCTACTGAGCCATCTCCCTGGCCCCAGTTAAAGGAATTTTTAATTACACAGAAAAGCTCTTTCTGTTCATGTGAACAGCTGAAAGCAAGAGAAAGATGTGCAGGTGTTAGTTTTTCTTCTATTTTAACTTTAGGAAAAAAAAAATAAGCATAGAAAAACCTTGTACCAGAGCTATGAGACACTGAGGTGGAAAAAATTTACCTTTGAGTTTCAGTCATTCAGTACATAGCAAAATTCCCCAAGCACTACGAGCTACTTGAGTGAGATTAATGATCTGTAAATACAGGTAAATTGTAAGGTATGCTGCAAGGAAAAGAAAGTGCTTAGTGTAGCACGGCTGTCACAGTCGTTACTTGTCTGCGAGGGGCCTGCGTCTCTGAGGTTGTAGAGTCTGACAGACTCTTCAGAGGCCATCCCTGACAAGAATGAGAACTCTGAAACCACGCTGCCTGGGTTCAAATTCCAGGTCTGCCAGTTCCAGGTGAACAATTAGTTTACCTTCTGATGCCTCAGATTTCCCCACCTATGAAATGAGAGTGCTAACAGAACCATCTCCAAGGGTTAATTAGGTAAAGAATTAAGTAGTTAACATGCGTAATTAATTAACAGTCTCTGGGTTATAATACAATAGAGGACTTAGCTATTATTAGCATTGTTCTTGTCACCTTTTTGCTGTGAAGTCATGATATGGCCAATATTGAAAGTAATCAATATGCAGAGCTACAGAGAGGCAATGTTACTAAAACGAACACTCCCTACTTACCTGCGTAAATCCAATGACTAGCCAAAGAGCAGCAGATACAGCATACCTCAGGATGCGGCTATATGGAGGTGTGTAGCTGGACGGGCTTCTAGACAGACTGGAGGATGAGTCCATTAATGCTAAGTTCTTAAATCCCACAATCTGAAGTAAAAAGGAAAAATAATTTAAATATGCGTAAAGAAAATGCTGTTTACTGCAAATGAAATATTGCTCTACTTCCCACCAAAAAAAAAGTTTGCAAATGACAAAAACTCTAGATAAAAATAATTATTTTAATTAGAAAGCACCTTTCAAAAATATTTAGTTAAGGCATTTGTTTTCCTAATATGACTAAAATCCAAATACAACTATTTTGTTCCTACACTGACCAAATGTAAACATTTCTGTTAAAAGAAGAAAACTTTCCTTAGTAAACTACTAATAAACTAATAACCAACCAGCAGCTCACGAGTATTTAACACGTGCCACGGACTGTATTAAATACTTTCACACTTCAAAAAGTGTATTCCAAATATTTTCTGCAGAATATACATTCTGGTTAAGTAAGTTTGGTTTGCCTGGTACATTCACTTATTTTACTCTAGCTGTTGTAGAATAAAGGTTTTGAGAAGTTTTGAGTAAGGTTTCTATATTATTTTATTGAATCTGGTGTTACATAAACTTAACTGACTAGCAAACTTCATTTTCATGGAATACCTCTTAAAATCTCAAGAAAAAAGAACAGTGCCACAAAAAAATCCTGAAATGTGAGGTAACAGATAATGTTCAGTAGCTCGATTTAGCCACTGAACAATGCATATGTACATTAATGATATGTTCACACTAAATACGTATTACAGTATTTACTGTCAATTTAAACAAAAGCACTGCCTGGACTGAATTTGGGTTCTGTAAATAGCATGCACATTCACCTACCAGCTTTAAAAATGGAAAGGAAAGAGGAGAAGGGATGACTGAGAGAGAATCCCTGAGAAAATCTGTTGCCCAAATGATTTTTTACATGTCAGTCTCCTAATACAGAATATTTCTTTTGATAATTCAAACAACATCGAAGGAATAACTGCATATTCACCCGTAAGTGTCCTGTTCAGTTTGAGCCTGTGTTTAGCTGAGAACAGAGGCTGAAGTGGTGTTTGGGAATAAGTTTGTGGGACAAAAATGGACCTTATAAACACAGTGATTCTAATGCAAAGGTGAGAGTACAGGTCACGGAGACAGAGGGATTTTTCCAAACACAGATACCTAGGCTCACCTCAAAGCCACTAAGTCACATACTCTCTAAAGGTGAGGAACATAGGTCATTTTGTTTTGTTCTTTAATACAAAAATTTTCCAAGTGATTCTGACACAACTACTGGTTTAAAAGTCTACTCTTACACTTAGAATGGTAAAATTCATGGAGGAAGGTTTTTTTTCCCCCCCTGGTACCAGGGATCAAACTCAGGACCTTGCACTTGCTAGGCAGGTGCTTATGCTGCTGAGCTATCGGCCTGGCCCCCATGGTCAAATCCATAGAGGGGAAAAGTAGAAGTTTGGTTGCCAGGAACTGGGGTGAGGGGGAAGGAGCAATGTATAGTGTTGTATGAGTACACAGTTTCAGTTTTGCAAAATTAAGAGTGCAAGTGATGATGGTGAAGGGTCTATACAAAAATGAGTAATGAATTATACACGTAAAGACAGTAAGTAGCAAGTTTTTTAAGTATTTCGCTACAAGTTTTTACTTTAAAATTTTTTATATTGTTTTAGGGCAAAAGAGAAAAAGGAAGAGGTCACCACGGTTTTTTACAAGTCCTGCCTTGTTAATGTCTTGATAACAATGTTTAAACCTGTAAAAAGAAACTCTTCTATTGTAATGAAAACTAGCTTGGAATTCTAGGAACATTTATAAGATGCCAACAAGTTGCATACAGTTATATCAAACACTTCATACCTCCAGGAAGAAGAGAACGGTAAGCACTTGAAAGAGTGGGTTAATTTTTCGCACAGTCTGAATCTCATTCCATTCATTTGCTACAAAGTATGTTCTCCAGATGCTTACGGGAACAGTGGCACTCCGGATGCCACCCTCACCTGGTCAGGGGACAGAATGAGTAGAAGCGCTTCACCACATCTGCACTGTAAGAGGAGCAGAAGAATTCTGGTACAAATGCTTATTTCAATTACCTTCAACAGCTTTTAGAACTTTTCCTTTAGGTCGCTCCCAATCAATAAAGAACACATCTATGGTCATCTGGGATATGAGTTTATGCAAAAACTGCACAGCCTGAGGACACATAATAATACCACTGAAAAGTGCCAGGACTGAGCCTGCTTAGGAAACCAATATCGACTCTTCAGAAAACACTGTCATCACAATAGAACATAATTTTTTACAGGTGACTTCATATAAAGTCATTAATACCATTAGGGGGTCATAAAGAGTTCATTGAACAATCTAGAGTCTCCAAATTCACAAAACTGCCATATGCCTGTAAATTCATCTTCCCTTTTCCTTTCTTTGAAATAGAATATGAAAGAAATAAAGAAACTCCCTTCTCCCCCATAGCCTCGCTGACACTCTTGCCCAGTTCTTATGGATCATCTGACCTCTTTATAAGCAAAAGTAATTTTATAACTACAACTTTAATTAAAGTTTCAAGGTGCTCTCAGTGTCTTGTTTTTCATCTCTGGTATTGAAATTACAGATTTTTAATGCGTGTATTTCTGAAACACATCTTCCTCATTTACGGGAGCAGTATGTTTACACTGAGGCACTCTTCTCAGTAGATGCATTACTAATTAAACAAAGGATAAAAACTGTGTATGGCATGAATGCGCTCCTTGGGGAGCGCTTACTCCCATGGGACTCGCTGACACCTACCGGGCACGTACAACGGGAGGATTTCTATCAAAGCTTCACATACAGGGGCAGTGAGCATGACACGTGGGGAGGCTCACAAATGTTGGCATAGGAAGAAGAGGAAAGGAATACAGTATGGAGATTGAGATAATAACTTCTGTGTTTGAAGTTCTTTAACCCTTACTGAACAAAGAGCGTCACATCGCTGTCAACGCACCCTCATACTCTAAGGAAGAAAGTTGCATACTGAAGCATCACTATATCAAATTAGCTACAACTCATGAGAATCCAAACACATTTATAGGGTTTTTATAAAATCTATTTAAGGAAAATTGCTTTGAATGAACTGCTATAGAGTCTTCCTAGGTAAAATGAAATAATTGATTGATGCATTCTTTCAAAGCAAACTTTGCACCAAAGCTTTTGCAAGCTGTTTTTTTCTTTTTTCCTCTTTAAGACAAGGTCTCACTGTGTAGCCCAGGCTGGCCTCGAGCTCACTGCAGTCCTCCTGCTTCAGCCTCCAAGGCCAGCATTATAGACATGCACCCCCATGCCCTGCTTGGAAGGATTTTAACTTTAAAGACCTACAAGCTTATCAGCAGGCCTTTGGAGTGCAGTCCCTTCCTCTGAAACTCACCTTCAGAGCAAAGGCACATCCTACGTAGGTGACAAAGCGCTCCTCCTGGGCTGGCACTGGCAGCAAAACGGAGACAGACTTCTGCGCCTGCCACACAGTTACTTAGTCAATAAAGTCAGGCAAGGTTTTTATTAAACTCAAGTTATAGGTTGAAGACAGCATAGAAGGGGCAGATGATGATGTACTCAATAAAAGCACATGCAGGGGGTGGTGGAGTTCAAGTGTGCTCCAGGTTTGTGCTGCTTGGGATCTAATTCAGAGTCTTGTGCACACCGGCTGCACCTCCAGGCTAGCCTCAAGACTCCTGGTCAGAAAGGGTCCCAAGTAAAAACAGTTCCCTTTATTATAAAGAGCATCTAGCAGTTATTTAAATATTGGCATTTCAGTTAAATTCAGAAACTCACTTACTTTGAAGAAAATAAGCCAATAAAGACCTGTTCCCATTGTGATGATAAAAAAGACATTGGCCAGGTCACCAGCATAGAACACCAGGAATTTCATAACTGTCTGCAATTTAAAAAGAAGAATTATAGCTGTTAAAGACTCCAGCTATTTACTGCTTTGAGCAACACTATGACTTTTAACAATGTATAGTCCAGCCATGTTCTCAGGCATAGGCTGTTCTATGTATCCACGAACTGCTCAGGTAGAAAGCCAGTGAGCCTTCTCCCACAGTGACCACCAGGATCCCTATTGCTTGCTCCATTCCAGCAGCCTCTGTCTTCTTTCAAGACTTCTCCCCTTTCTCTGTGTAAGAAAGAGAAAATTGCTCCAAATCTTAGTTGGGAAGCCCCTTCCCAGTCTATCCTCTACACATTCACTAGCCTTAGTTTTCTAAAATGTACATGGTATTGTGTTACTCCCTTTCTTAAAGATACAAAGACTCCTTAAAACATATATTCTTTACCCCCCAGGTCCTTCACATATTGGACCAAAGTGAACCTCTTAGGCATCCTCAGCTGCTACTTCCCCGGCTTCCCACCACTTCATGAGGAAACATTCCACACTTCCATCTCAAATGCTTTGTGGAATGAAACAATCACTGATTTATCAAACACTCTTTCTCCTCTCTCCTGTGAACTCTTGCAAGCTCTGCCTGCACAGCCTGGGCCTGTTCCCTCACTACGGCGGGCCTGGTGCTGGGGAGTGCGGGCGAGACAGACACTTGGCCCCAGGGATGGCTGTGGGCTGACCAGATCAGCAGCTGCAGGTGTACATCTCTGGGAAGTCTCTCTTGGCTTCTCAGAACAGTAAATCTCAGCTATCCTGCTCTGATTTCTTAGATCGCTGACTTTAGAGTAGACGATACTCTGGTCAAACAGTTACTATGCAGCTTTTCTCATGCTTTTCATCAGCAAAACAGAAATAACCCGTAAGTTTTGCTCAGCTATACCACATGAGAAGAAAATTCAACCTCTGTCTCAATTTTTAGCACATCTAAAATTGGAACTGAACTATTAATATTTCACAGAGCTACAGTAGGAATTCAATGCATTATTTCACTGGGGAGGCTGAAAACAGGAGGATCACTACGAGCCCAAGCTGTGTAGTGAGACCCTGCACCAAATATATAAATGGAAAAAAAAAATGTATTATTTATGTGAAGCTTAAAAATATGCCTGGTACACAGCAGGTGTTCACTAGATGTTAGACAATGTTTTAAATTTATTGTTTTTGCTCTTCAGTACCAGGGATCAAACTTGGAACCTTAAACATGCTAGGCAGATGCTTATGCCACTGAGCTGTCTCCCTGGCCCAGTTTTCAATGAAAAGTTAAACTCTAAAGTTAAACAGCAGGCCGTGGAGATGGCAGTGGTGTAAGGGCTTCCCTGGCAAGCACAAGGGCCTGAGTTCAATCCCCAGTTCCGCTAAAAAAAAGTTAAATAGCATAAAATGTAGAGAGAATATGTCTTTGATGTTGAGATGGGAAGGTTTTCCTAAATAATATACTAAAAGCAAGTGAGATAGCTCAGTAGAATAAAGCACTTGTCTGGCAAGCCCAAGGGCCCGAGTTCAATTCCCAGTTTCACAAAAAAATTAAAGTTTCTGTTAAAGGACTACCTGAATATATGTAACAGATAGATCATTTACAGAAAATATTATAACATAAAAAATCAAAAAGGAGGCCAGGGAGCTGGTTGAGTGACATAAGCACCTGCCTGGCAAGTGCAAGGTCCTGAGTTTGATTCCTAATACTGGAAAAAAAAAAAAATCATAATCAGAAAACTCCTACAAATAAGAAAAACTGAAAACCTAAGGGAAAGTGGGCAAGGAATTTAAACAGGTAGTTCACAGAAAAGGGGAAATCTACATAACTAAAAAGCATATGAATGCTAACAAAAGAAACTCACATGAGATCAGCTAGGTGGGAGGGTGCATGCCTAGAATCCCAGGGCCCCAGAGGCTGGGCATTTTAGTGAGATCCTCTTCCAAAATTAAAAATAAAGAAAAGGGCTGGGGAAACTATAGCCTGGTACAGAGGCACTGGGTTCAGTCCCCATGAGAAAAAAAATCAACAATGACATAGCAATATATACAAAAATGACTGGAAAAAAAAAAAAAAGGAAAGGCTGGGAAAATACCAAGTACTGGCAGGACTGGAAGAACAGAAACAGGAGTGGCACTGCCAGTGAAGCATGTAGGTTAGTACACGTTGTGGGAAGAAAATGAGGTGTGGATTTACTGTAGCACCTAGCAGTACCTCTCCTAATTATACCCCAGAAAAATTCTAGGCAACTATCTTAAGCATCCTGTAGCTGTGTCTTCCAAGAAGGACCTAGAATAGTCAAAAGATAAAAATATGTATCAAAAACTTCTAATATTGTACCTGTAGATCAATCATGGGACTCCCAATGCGCCTCTTCCACCCCGCTGTCTTCAGGAGAGATGATAAAACAGCAAGCCCACCCAACACGCCCAGAGCAATCTAAAAAACATGGAAAAGCAAACTCACTATTATTCTCATGGATATTGAAAAGCACCATGAACAGAAAGCAAGCAGTACTCAAAAGCATTGGGGGTGGGCATGTTGAAAGCACACAGAAATCAAACTGAAGGCGTCCCAAGGGCCCAATGTAGCACAATTTGAGCCAAAGAAAAAAACAAAGCAAAACAAAATAACGGATTATAATCACCTAATAAGTATCTCTCCAAGAGCTGCGCGATGTAATACCTGCATAAATTAATGGGGGCCAAGGGCAAGCTTCTCCTAGCAATACGGCTCCCACTCATACACAGTAGGGGAGGAGAAAAACGTCAGCAAGCAAAGCCCCTGCTGGCACTGTCTGCAGCCAAGGGGCACCAGCGGACGCTAAAACTGAAGGGTGAAAGCATGCTGAGACGCGAGAAATTGGCCCAGCTTCTAAGTGTCGCCCCTAAGATTCTTACTAACTCGAAACCCAAGCGTCGAGGTGAGGGCCTGGCAGAAACCACTGCAGCCGCGTGAGCAAAGTGGCTGAGCCAGTACTGTGCTAGGCAGGGAGCCCAGCGAGGCCACGGCAGCACTTCTGCAAGGTCTCTGCCAGAACCACAGGACGTTAATGTCATCACAGGAAAATCCAAATTGCGGGCCAAAGTAATTAGCCAAGTACTGTACTATTTGAAAGTATTATGAGGAGGGCAGGCTATAATCCCAGCACTGGGGAGGCTGAGGCAGGAAGATCACTGTGAGTTCAAGGCCAGTCTGGGCTACATATATGTTCAAGGACAGCCTGAACTGCATAGCGGGACCATATCTCAAAAAACAAACAAACAAAAAAGTGTTATGGTCCTAAAAGACAAATGTTGGGATCTGGACTGGGTCCCGAAACAGAAAAGGAGAATCATCAATGTACTGTGGTTGCATAAGGCATTAACATTGGGGAGTAAAAGAGTATAAGGCAAATCTACTTTGACAACTTTCCTATATATTTAAAATTTTTTTAAATTAAAAATTACAGGGCTGGGGAGATAGCGCAGTGGTCTAAGCACCTGCCTGGCCATTGCAAGGACCAGGGTTTGATCCTGGCACTGCATGCCATACTGGCTACCAAAACTGGGTGTGGTGACACACGCCTGTAATCCTAGCACTGGGGAGGCTGAGACAGGGGAATCACTATGAATCCGAGCTGTGTAGTGAGACCCTGTATACAATAAATAAATAAGAAAAAATAAATTAACTTAAAAATCAAAATTACAGTACACTATTGGATTGGGGACACAGTGCAGTGGAGTGTTGACCTAGCATATGTGAGGTCCTGAGTTCAATACCCAGTACCTCAAAAGAAATAAATACACACACAAACACATACACAATATGTCTCTCCACTTCCCCTGTATATACAAAGGAATTATTTGAAAACATTAAAATATACTCACATCTGTCTGGACAAATGCTTCTCCTTGATTCATTTCATATTTGACTGAGAAAGAAACCTGACATTTAAAAGAAAACAAATTAGGAATATTAAAATTACATAAGAAGCCCATTTTATGATAGAAATATATTTGTGGCTGGATTTGACTATGAATGCTATATTGTTAACTATATTAGTCGAGTTGACTCTTATAGACAAATAGGCATGCTTTTTGAGATTTGTGCCATGTTATATGTACATGTACATGAAAGAGGGGCTCACGGGGAGGTAAGTTAGAATCATAAATGGTACTTCAAGCTGAAGTAATGATATTTCATTTTCTGCGAGGTTTCCATAACTTTCCAAGGTGACTGAACTCGTGCACCAAGAATTTCACAAACACTCACATCCCAAGAAGGCAGAGTACTCAGAAGTCTGAGCAAGAGTCCTGGGGATAGCACTGTACTAAGGGACAAGAGAAGGAGGAGCCACTAGAGGGCAAGGAAAGAAGACAGCACGTGGGAGGAGGCAACTACTTAACTGGTAAGTCTGTCCACGGTCACAGGACAGGGAATTTCAGGGTTAACCGCATAGTTAGATATTGCATGTCAAGTTAAAGAAGAAATAAAGCCACCGTATGTAGACTCCACTGCTGATCTTCTGAAGGTTTTTTTTTTTTTTTTTTAATCTTATTTATTTTGTACAGGGTCTATGCAGCTTGGACTCCTAGTGATCCTGTCTCAGCCTCCCCAGTGCTGGTATTACTGGTATTATTGCCGGTTTTGGGGTCCGGCAAGGCACATCCAGGATTCTGAGGCCGGCACAGCATGCAGTACTGGGGATAGAACCCATGTCCTTGCACTTGCCAGGCAGGCGATTAGACCACTGAGCTATCTCTCCAGCCCTAAGAGAAGTTTTCAAAGAAGTAAAACGCCATAATCAGACTAAAAACAATGAGAGTAAGTGGTTGGCAAATGAAGGAAAGAAATCTAATGGCAACTTAAGGAGCCCGCAGAATTACAAAATTATAATTTTGATTGGTTGGCTGGTTGCTTGCTTGCTGTAATTTGTTTTACGGAGCTTTTTGTTTGTTTTTTGTACTCAGGGCTTTCACAGTGACATATGTCCCTAATCCTTTTTAAATTCTTTTACCTTTTTAGACAGGGTCTTGCTAACTTGCTCAGGCTGAGCTTGTATTTGTGATCCAACCTGAGAATTTTATAAGGAAAAGAAAGAATTGGCAGAGGGTTGCTGAGCAAGGTACTGGCATGAAACAGGATACGGGACTGAGAGCTGTGAATCTGTTAAGGCCAAACAGAAGATGAGCTTAAGCTAGCTAGGAGGGAACTTCTCTCAGAAACAGGAACAGTGAATGAGAAAGACAACAGCCACAGATATCTTGAGGTATTTGAGAGAAAATCCGAAGAAAGTTCAGCTGCTCAAGAAAACAAGAACCAAGTTTATTTTCTGTGTGTTAATGAGCAGAGCGATATCTAGATGCTTAGGACTGACAGAATTTTTGTAATAGCTGCCATAGGCAATTTAAATGAAAAAAATCCATACGCTTTACAATTAGAATAAATTTAAAATAGACTTTGTCCAAGGTAATGGCATGATTTTCTCAACTCTTTCTGTACTTTGTATTTTTTTAAAAAAAAATTGTGTTTTTTATTTTCTACGTTGTCTAGAACACTACGGAGAAGCACTGTGTTTAAGGAAAGATTCAGAAGTGCTTTAGTATTAAAATAAGTACACTCTAGGTTACATATGAGTAATTACTGCAGGATGTTTTAAACCAAGAAGTCTTTGTTAAAGTTACTTAAGCCCATTTCTCTGAGTGTTTGGCCTCTCACTACAGTGTATATGGTATAAGCTCAGCCAGTGGAAAGTGACTGTAGCAGGGTATCAAAGACAGGAATTTTTGAGAGGAGTTATATTCTGTGCCTGCTTGAATCCAACAGCAGCTGAGTGCGAGTCCACACACAACAGAAAGGACAAAGGCACGGCTACATAAACTGAAACACCACAACTAAGAGAAGGAAAACAACAGACATGAGAAGCTATTTGGGGCTCTTGGAGCTAAATGATGTCTCTCCCCACCATTTCTCACATTTCCAGAAAAGAAAGGCAATTGCCCACTAGTTTTTAGGAGAAAACAAAAGCACAGAAGGGCTACTCTGTCTCCATCCCTGTCACACTTCTCATCTTCCCCTCCTCAAGACAAGGATGCGCTATCTGACCAGTGAGACTGCAGGAGGGAGCTACGCCTGAGTGCTCGTGCAGCCTCTCCCAGGCCCCTTCCTCACAGGGTGCCCTGCTTTGGGATATACCAAGTCTCTTCCACACACAGACCCTCCCAGGGTGCAGGGTCTTCAGTTCTGGGGTGAATTGAGGCTACAGGTCCAAACTATATTCTCTAGTTCATTTTAGCACTACTAGTTATAATTTTGTTGTATTCAGGGTTTGCAAGGGTATAGATTCAATACAGGATGCATAATTTATAGGATCATTTCATAATATTTACCCAAAAAGTCAAATGCAGAAGAGTACGAGATCTGTCCACACACTAGAGACCCACAGAATCCAATGGTGGGCCTGGACCCCACAGTAGTGTCCTTCATGAGTCCACCTGATGACCTGGAGCCTGTGGCAGTGGACTCCATGAATCCAGATGGAGGCCAAGAGCTCATGAAAATGTCACATGCAAGTCTATATCAAGGACCCGCACTAGATGGCCCAACAACCACGGGTGGAAGAAGCTAGAAAGTCTGTGCCAGCAGGGGGAAGGATCTGTGCCACCACACTCAGGGATCTGCACTGGAGGCAGGAATAGACTCTCAAGGTGTTACGGCTTGTGTCTAGATGCTCCCCAAAGCCTTACGTGGTCATGGTGGGGGTGGGGGTGGTCCTTTTCACAAGTGGCTGGCGACTGTCACTTATTCATGGTCCAGTGCTGGGATTAAGGGTGTGAGTACTACAGCTGCCCTAGCACAGGTAGCCTGTGTACAGGAGTCTATTCCCTCCCTGATTGCTTTTGCTGTCTTCTGCTGCCATGAGCAGTTGCTGTTCTGTCATGCGCTACCCTGCCTCATAGCCAGTTTATTCTAGACTGAAACATCTACAAACTGTGAGCTAAATAAACCTGACCCTTCCACTCTGGGTGTCAGGTATTTTGTATCAGCAATGATAAAAGTGGTTAAGACACAAGGAAAGGACCAGAAATCCCCTAAAGAGAACAGCAGCCATCCTCAGCAACAGCAAGAACCTGAGCTTCTCTAATGAGAAGAGCTGAGTTCCTATCAGGAAAATCAGCGCCACAAGCTTCTCCAGCAACACCACGCCATGCCCGCTTCCAGTTCTCCTTTCACGTTGCTGGCAACAATCCTCAGGTGAGCATTCCGCATCCAAGACAATATGGATCCAGCTCAGCTGGGTGTTCTCAGGGGCCCATTAATCAACCCACCATAAAAGCCAGTACTATAAACTTCCTGTTGCCTGTTCAAGTATGTCTTTGCCCAATGGGCTATAAATCAGCACGCACACTATGCCCTCCGTAAATTCTCAATTCCTGGCTTAACTAGACAAGAAGACTACAAGCAAAGTGACAGGAGCAAATAGTATAGATCTCAGCATAGCCAAGATTCCTACCAAGGATGCTCAAGCTCTGGTGACTCTGCTTTTCAAACACTTTACCCATTGTTACTTTTTCATACTCAAGACCTGTAAGAACTTACCTCTTACCATCAGCTAAAACTAATTAAGACTTAACTATGTAGAGAGAAGGGTTTGAAACTTGAAAATGAGATTTAAAAAAAATTATATAAACTACATTAGTACTTTTTTACAAGGTCACTGACTAATACAGAACTTACCTTTACAGCCTGGTTAGAGGGATCTTTGATATCAACATCACTGTAGGCAATTGTGATTAAGGGAGGGTATATGTTTCCATTTTTTGTGTCAGGGACAAGGTGGATACTATTTAAAAGAAAACATGTTTATAGTTACAAAAATATCCAGGTCCATAGTTTTGTCCCACCTCCAGCCCACCTAAGTGAGTTCCCATTCTCTCTACCTTAGCCTCA
>NDGM011187958.1:0-13284 GCA_002564305.1 Octomys mimax
CCTTTCCTTTCCTTTCCTATCCATTCCTTTTCTCTTTCTTTCTTTCTTTCATCCTTTTTTAATTCAATCTTGGCCCTGCATAGCACTGAGCTTGCTTTTATGACCAGGCAATTGGTGCAACTCAACCTCTCTGGTACTTGCATAACCACCAATTAAATTAATGCTATAATTGAATTATTGTATTTTAAAATTCATTAATTTATTCTGTTCTTCTTAAATATCTACTCTTCACCTATGATGGAAAAGGAATGATATGAAGTCACATGTTCTTACACATGCTTGCATATTTTCCTTTGGACTACATTGTGAGAAGCAGAAGGCTTTATATTCAGGGATCACTTTTTCACCATCTTTCACTACCATAAAATGGCTTTGATTGACTTACATGAAGCATTGTTCGTAGGTCCTACTTAGAAAGATACAAGATACAGCCCATTAGCTGTGACTAAGTGGTTATCACTGAAGCCACAGAATACCTATTACATGAGTTCTTGCATATTCTTAACAAGGACACTACGGAGGAAGGCTCAGAGGCTTACTAACAAGAATCATCATGCAGCTACTGAGTAACTCAAGGTAATTGTTTTATAGATTTTGGCAATATTTTATTTGCTGCAGTCCTCTTATTGAATGCTATATTACATGGGTACAAAGTTGAAGACCTACTCTAGTAATATTAAATACGTATGAAATAAAATTATAAAATTAACTTAAATGAATTTGAAATTAATATGCACCTATGTTCCACCATTAAATAGAAAAGTTTTAAGGTGAATTGCATGTGCCTTTTAAAATTTACTTTCTGTTTTCATTTATTTTACTTAAATTACCCTTCATGCTAATTATATCTCAAAAATATTTTTGAATCCTTTTGAAAAATAATTTAAAATGCACTTTAAAATTCACAAAACATACTCCATTCTAAGAATACAAACATGATTGCTATAAACTCTTCCCTCAGTGATGTCCTAATCTATGGGTTGCATAAAAATAATTAATATTTACTAAGTATCTTAATAAATGAATGTATAGGATATAAGTGCTGGACACAAAATGCATTGTTTTGCAGGCCTGAAAGGTGGTCACAAGGCTTTAAAAGAAGTGAACACATCTAAACAAAACCCACATATTTAAGTAAGCATTCACAATGTAAAATTGGAGATGAAAGACAAGAGTGTTTATCATGTGAAAAAGTGTAGTATTTTCACAGATTTGAATATTTTATATATAAGAAGAGAAAAGTAATAGAAAAATTACATTAAGTATTAAAAGCCTGCCCAAGGAATTTCAATCTGTAGGTCATGAGGAGAGATTACAGGGCTTTCAGATTAGTTGGTGAAGATGGGAACTCTGGGGATATGGCAAAGAGCCAGAGAGTTATAGAGGGGAGGCAGAAGCTATGTTTGAAAAATGATAACTATTTCTAATGTACATTTTCCCTTGTCATTCTTCTTAATTATTTTGACATCTGTCCTTTGTGTAATCACAGTCAATGCTAGATTTGTTTAAATGAGTCTCAAGGTCATATTTCAATCTCACACTTGTCTTTTCCACTTAAAGAAAAGAATTTTCTAAGACTACATTGTAGGGGTCAGCGAGAAAGCACATGCCTGGGAAGCACAAGGTCCTGAGTCCAACCACTGGTACCAAAAGGAAGGCTGCATTGCAACAAATGGGATGTGCCCATCTGCCAATATAAAGCCCTTTGATGAGGCTACTGCTTCTGTGTTTTCTTTAGACTTCTGAGCTGAATTAGTAAAAATCCTAAATTGTTCAAATTTCTCAATATATCCTTTACTGGCTTTCCAACATAGATGGTAATCAAAATATGTGCATGTGGTAACAAATTCAAATTTCAAGGGCTTATTCTGATAACATGTTCTAGTTCCATGGAGACAGGCTACATTTCCTATCAAATCAAATTAAACTAAACGTGGAATGAGACATTTTTATTAGCCTTGTGGTACTAAAAGTTACTGAATAAAGCTGAGTCAAGACAAGAGAAATAGTGTAGAATATTGTTTTTAAAACAAATTCTGTGCAAGATCCAATGAAATTAGGGCCAATACTTTTCAAATACTTATTTTATACACCTACATGGAAAGTAGAACTAGAGAAGCCTTACCACTGCTTATTTTAGAAGGTGTATTCAGTATAGCACTCAGGTTCATTCATGACCCAAACCTATCAAAGCCACATTACCTGAAAGCTCTCTGATGAATAAGAGAATCATTATCATTATGGTCCCAGAAGCAATGGGACAGCAATGTTTTTCTGTTTCTGGTATGAAATTAAATGTTTTATGTTGACAATTTGGATACATTCAAAATGAGCTTGTTGAAAATATTTTTATTTATCACTGAATTGTAGACTCTCAATCTTGGAAGCATCCTTCCACCCAATCTCCTCACATAGCACTCATGTCAATCATTTCTTCTCATAGCCTACATATTGTCATTATATCACCTAATCTCTCTTCAAACATCCTGTTGGGATGGTCAGTTCATTTTGTTTAGGAAACTTTGTTAGAAAGCTTTTCTTTTATTGAGACAATATTTGTTTTTTTCCAGTACAAGTAACATTTATTGAGGGTGGTTCGTGGTCTCATGGGCTGAGGGCTCCAGGGCATCAACTGCAGGCTCTACACATGCGTATATATATACAAGGATCATGAATATATGAGGTTAGGGCAGGGGCTTTCTGAGGAGAGCATCCAGGCCTCGGACAGAGGCGTCAGACGCCAGATTTCACTTGGTGCTCTCACTGCAGCGGTGCAGGAGGAGGTCGGCACTGGGTCTCTGGGGCACTGTGAGCTGTGGCTTTGGTCGCTGGCGCTGTGGATTCTCCTTCTGAAGTTCAAGCCAGGCTAGGCTGTGCCTCTGCTTCAGGAAGCACATGCTGTTGTGGCGATAGGTGTCCTAGGTGAGGCACTTTTGTGACCGCTGGTAGATGCTGTACACATTGTGGGTGGTTGACTGATGGGGCTGTCCCCCTCAGCCCTTGATTTCGTGCTGAGCCTGCACCACGGCTTGCCCAGCCTTCTGCAGGTGCATGGACGGGAAGTAGCCTGTGATGTCCTCCTTCCTGACCACCCACCAGCCATCCAGGAGCTTATGAATGACACTCAGACTGGGACACCTCGTCCTCCTCCATGGCAGTGTAGAATTTGATGATGACGTAGGGCTCACCTGCATAGTTGGGATCTGGGTCCTCAGCCTCATCGGGACTGTCCAGGGTCTCCAAGGAGGATGCGGGGACCCAGCCACGCTTTGCTTTCACTTGGCAAAACCACCAGCCACTCTCACTTTTCTCCACCAGGTCCACCACATCACTCATGGCCACGCAGCAAGCCATCTCGGAGCCCGAGGTCTTCTGGTGTCAGCAATGGCGCGGTAGCTCTGCAGGATGATGGGCTCAATGACGTCCCCCGTGTTGCTCTTGCTGTCCTTGGGCACCGGGTAAGTCTCAGGCTTCCTCACCGGCCTGTCGCCAGGCAGCTGCAGGTCTCAGGCCGCACCTTGAAGAAGCCCAGCATGCGCTGGCCGCGGGAGACCTTGGGGGGCAGCGCCATGAGGGCAGCGCAGTACTTGGAAGCCTCCCCTGGTGGCTCTTGGCAGTGTGCTGCCCATCGAACCGGCATGGGACAAGGAGGTGCGGGATGATCCTGTTCTCGGGGTTGATTTCTCCCGCCTCGATGGGAAACATATCCTTTAGCATTTTCCCTCAAATAGCTCCCTCTGGGGAGCTGATGTACACTGTGAAGGCTCAAGCATCCCGCAAATGCACCCCTATTGAGATAATACTCTTTTATATAAAAAGTTTCCCTTGTTGAAGTTAGATAAGGGACAGTCAAAAAGCTCAGCGTATTAGAGCACCTGCAAGCAGGCCCAGGGGTTAGGGGTTTCATCCCCCGGCCTCCATGCCGGCCCCGCCCCCAGGGTGCACTGAGACTGCAATTGAGACTGGGTGGTGGTGTGCACCTGTAATCCCAGCTCTTAAGAGGCTGTAAACAGGCAGATCACTATGAGTCTGATCTAGTAGTAAGACCCTGAACACCCTGTGGGCCCTTCCCTAAAAAGTACAAAACAAAAAAAAAAAACCAACCAAACAAACAACAACAAAAAAAATGATAAAATTTTTGCCATCATGCAGAATTCAAATAATCTGTATTCCACTCAATACAGGAGAAATACAGAAAGAAAGCTATCATGTTGTGGAAAGTACTCTGTTCATGTCCTTTCTTAATCACTGAAATGTTTTTTCTGTGACTTCGACTTTCCCAGTACACAGGGTTCTAAGAAGCTGTACATCTATCCTACTTCAAATGATAACCAGTTTATTTTTACTGAACAAGTTGTATATAACCATTATTCTACTTCAGCCTTGTAACCCATCTCTTCAAATCCTGGCAATGAATATAGGAGCACATTTATTTTGACACAGAAAAATGTGAGAGTTACTTTGTTTGATCTCCATTCCAAGGCATCATTAGATACTCATTCTGATTTATTCCTCCAGTAATTATTTCTCTTGTTTCATTTTCAGGTTGTTTTCCACTCTATAGCTGACCCATTTTTCTAATAACTGGTCACACATGTGTTTTCAAACTTCTTAATAAAATCGTTTGATTCAAGACAAATAGGTTATCTATAATATTGTGAGACAGTCTGTATTCCTATCCAAAAATCAATGAAGTATTTTAGTTTATGAAGCTCCAACGCTATTAATGTAATCTGTGTTTAAATCCAGTTATATATCTCCCTATATCTCCATCCCTTAAGTATATGTGGCAGAAGAAGTAATGGTTATTCTAGATGTATAAATAAAACCTCAAATTTTCTGTTAAAGGCTCGGTTACCAGAACACTTCATTGGTCCCTTTGGGAGCTCCATCTGTCCCACCATAAATTCAGTGAAGTATGGATGGAGTGCAGCACATGGGACCCAAGCAAGCTCCCAATAGTGTTGATAATCTACTCCAGGAAACCTGCACAAATTTCACTGGAATGATTCAACACTTCAGCTATCCTTCCTCAAAGCTATACTAGTCACTAAAAATGGATAGCCATCAGAGTATACATTTAGATAATGATCTGTCTGAATTCTTCACCACACATTTTACAAGTAAATAAGATCATTTAGGAGTACTAAACTTAAACTCAATAGCTCTTAATTGTTCTGGAAATAAAATAAACTAGCACATTAGCAGAAATCAGAACTCTTATGTTTTAATCACATCTTTTCCATTTAAAAGCCTTGATTTTGAAACATAATAAAAATTTCAGAGTTCTTATCTGTAAAAGGAGAAATGTCAAAATACCTATCAGAATATAACCTACATCACAGTTGCAAGCACAAAGAAGTAAGGTTTGTGGATGTTTGCATAATGGTTTTTAATGATATATTGGTTGTATAAAGCACACTGCTTGGAAGAAATTTTATAAAGAAGTAATTTAAGGACAACAAATTCATTGTTTTTAGCAGTATGACTATGCTTGTTTCCATCATCCACACATGCATCATTTCTTACAGAAAACATGTGACTTACAAGCAAAACAATAAATAAATAAATAAATCAAATGAACAAGCTTCCATTGTGCTACTATACTATGTGAGGAAAAAATTACTGACTATGGAACAGTAATTTAGATTTAGAAACTAGGCAAGCATCATCTAGCTTGGATTAATGGATGTGGAATAGCATAGTGGGTTATGAGCTCAGTGCTACCCAGGAGAGGTGTGCACAAGCTTTGGTTTGAACCTAGCAACAGAGCCCTTTGAGAGTGCAACCTCTAGCAATTATGAGAACATAAAAACGGAAGCTTAAGGACATGCACACAGTGGTAGAAGTAGAAACATAAAGGAAACAATATGACCTTTTAAATATATTCAATAAATTACATAAGCTACTTTTAAAATAATTCATCAGGAGATAATAAGGAAGTTTAAAACACTACTGAAACACTAAAAGACTGTGAAAATTCACTAAACACAAAATAGCATCTATATCTATATCTATATATATGATATAGTCATAGAATTATTACTGTACAATTGAGTAATATTAATGTTCAAAAATCACACAAAGCTAAACATAGTGGCATATACTTACAGAAGGCTGGGAGCACTCTGACCAGTCAAACAGAAAAATTACACATTTAAACCCAGCCTAGACAATTTAGCAATTTTGTAAGTTTCTTTCTCAAAATAATGAATTAGAAAGGATGGGGCTGTGCCTCAGTGTAAGAGCTTGTCCCAACCCCAATATCCAGCCTCCCAAAAAAGAATCAACCATAGTACAAGTGAAAGATGTGTCAGTGTTAGTTCTCTATCAAATACCTCATATAAATTATTGTCTTATTTTGATCATCTTTTATTAGTGGTAGCTAAGAAATTCTAAGAGTTTTATCAGAAGTAGAAGAATATGAGTAAGTGGCCTCTGTCAATCAATAACCAACTTATTACAAATCAGATCACCTCAAAATGATTCTACCCACAACTTCAATGACTGGATGTTATGTTGGTAGGATATTACTTAAATATGGCACACACACACCTCTAGCTTAGAAGAAAATTGATATATTTGAGGACATATATATGCCAAAGATGTGCTCTCATTTTAGGCTGTATTCAAAATTTTGGTAAATATATTTAAAATTTTTATTTATATTAGCACTAGTGGAAAATTAATGGTGATTATTTGATGTTACAAATAGGCATAATAAAATTATGTTACGCTGATTTTAAATTTATATTTCTATGTTTATAGACTCATATTTAGCTAAGTAAACATCTGAGCCAGAATGAAAACTCCCAACAACCTCAACATTAAGATAATATGTGGAAGTCCGTAAATATTTCAGGGAAAGCATGATTTATAAATACAGCATAATTTTAGAAAAAGTATAGTTAAATATTAATCAGATTTTACATGAGAAGGATGATTTTCTGAGATCCAAATTCATGGAAAAAACAATCCCTCTCCTTCCCACTGCACCCCCAAAGTATGGACAATTAAACTTCATCAATCTCCAAACTTAAATCCGTCAGCCTTTAACTAAAGGAAAAATGGATGAGTGAAATAATGTTATTGCTTGTTAACAGAAAGATAAATATATTGACTGTCACTAATTAAGCAATAAAAATAATTATGTAAGAAAAATTAATATGCAGATAATTAACGAAAGAGAAAATACAGCGGGTATACACATAAAATAACTGAAAAAGCACAAGAAAAGTGCACCTTTCCTAAGCTATCGTAAGGGTCAGTGTTGATTGTTCCACAGCTAGCTACCTCTTAGCCAATTTGTTTAGTACTTTCTCATTTTATGTCCTTGTCACAAAGCCCTGAACCAGTTAATGAAGAGTAGCAAAGTACCACTGTGCTACTGCCCATGACAAACTTGTGTTTTCTTCACTGGGCAGACTATACTAAAAAATACAAAACATTTGAAATACTTTTTATTTTACTTCCTACCTGTGCGATGTCTTTGTTTTACAATAGACTGTTACTATGTTTTACGGGGCTCACGCACATTACACAGTCTTCTAATTTTGCACATTATTTTCTTGGTGTAGAAAAATAATTGAAAGTTACTGAGAAATATAGTCACATTACTGAAAAGAGAAATCCTCCACTACTATGGCTTTTCTGATGAAATGGAATGATTTCTCTATTTATATTTTACAGTTATGTACTGAGAATTTTTCTCACAGAAGCTGTGGACATTTAATGATGTCACTGGTGTCATTTATTTAGACGTCTTCTCCTAAGTGTCCTTCTCACTAAACTTGATAATGTTTATAAAGCCTGAAGTAACTTAACTAACTTAAATGATGCCAAAATTATGGCTCATGTTGGAAAACTGACATTAACTCATATTGTATCATTTGTAAAGACAACAAGAAAGCAAATCATTCAATGATATCCAGGTTTCAAACTAAAATTATTCCACTCACATAATGTATACTATTTCTAATATATAAGAAAATTATTCCTTAAAAATTTCCTTTTGAACATCAAAATGTTTGTAGGAAACATCAAAATGCATGTATGAAATGTTTATATTATGTACAGATGTTATCAAACACCTTAAAATTAGTTACTCTGGGTATTGAAGTTCAAATACTTAGTAGATTAGAAGCATCCTATGGAAAATTTCTACATCTTTTTCTAACTTGTCAGATTTAATAGAATATATTGGAAGATAGTTAAAAGTTAAAAAGATATATATGTAAATATTTCATGAGACAACTTTTGATCTCAGTGTCTCAGTTTCCCTTATCTTGAAAAAATCTGGGTAAAAAACTCTTTTTCTATTAAGGGAAATACTATAACTACGCAAGTGGGGATTCCTTCATAGCTTAGTATAATAAGACGTGAGATTTTCTCACTCTGGTGATGAGAAAATATTTTACAGGGGCAATCAGGAATCTCCAGATTATATTTTCTATGTTGAGTCAGCGAATTATTACTTCTACATACAGTTTAAAACACTGAATTTAGTTTTATATGCAATTTTCATTCATATTTCAAATGTAGATGTTTTTATCTTGGCAAAATGCAATTTAATAATATTTCAGTGAAACTCAAAAATTGTTCAAGGAATTGAAATCTACTTTATAAAATGTAAAGTGAAAAGACATTAAACTACGTTCCTTTTGAAAAGCCACAACAAAACTTTTTGGTTTTGCTGCTTTGTTTTGTTTTGTTTTTTATTTTGGTACAGGGACTCACTATGCAGCTGAGACTCATAGTGATCCTCCTTTTACAGCCTTCCCAGAGCAGGGATTAGAGGCATGTGTGAGCCACCATGCCAGGTCTCAGTCGCTCTGCATGTCTGGCAGTGGGGCTGGTGCAGCATGTGGTGCTGGGGATTGAACCCTGGTCCCTTCACTTGCCTAAGCAGGTGCTTAGTCCATTGAGCTATCTTGCTGGCTCTCATGACAAATCTTCCTCAATATATTTTTTTTCTGTATTTTAGGGAAGGATCTACAGGGTGTTCAGGGTCAGATCAGACTCATAGTGATCTACCTGTTTATAGCCTCCCATGAGCTGGGTGACTACAGGTGCACACCACCACGCCCAGTCTCAATTGTCATCTCAGCATACCCCAGGGCACAGGGCCAGCACAGCAGGCCTGGGGATCGAACCCTGTGCCTCCTTGCAGGGGCTTTAATCTGTTGAGCTATTTGGCCGACCCCTTCATGAATATTTTTAAAGTTTTAAAATTAGTTAAGAATGGAAGGAACAAACATAAGAAGAAATACAGAGCTTCGTCACAGGTCACGCAAATGCATAATATTTTGATGCTACAATTTGATGTTTTGCTACATAATCAAGACTGTAGCAGCAGTTTTCTTTTCTAGGAATAAGGACAAATTTTTATCCACGTATTTATTCTCCAGTCCAGTGAGCAGCTTACTAGAATCATTAGGAATTAACTATTCCTCAGAGGATTTTCTATAAAGAATCAACAACTGGGATGCTAGAACTCTTTTGCACTGCAAAACAAATCACCAGCAGAGTAAAGAACCAACTAACAGAACGGGTGGAACACTGCCAGCCTTTCCTCACACAAAGAACTAATATATAAAATATACAAAGAACTCAAAAGAATCAGACCCACACAATGACTCAATCCAAAAATGGGCCTCAAAAATAAACATTATTCTCACAGCAAGGGTTTCAAAAATACCTGATATACTGATAATTAGACTAAAGAAACACATATTCAAAATTTCCACTGAGTGAAAGGTGTTCTTAAAACAAATTTATTTTATTTGCCTATTTATTATTTTATTTATTCATTTGCAGTACTGGGGATCGAATTTAGGACCTTGTGTTTGTCAGTCAGGCACTTAAACCCCTGAGCTATATCTCTGGGCAAGAACAAATTTTAGCAAAGTAAAACAGGTTAAATCTATGTATGATTCACTATGAGTCTGAAGTGATTGCTTGTGAATACACAGGGACATATTCAATCACTCATGACAATACTACATGACTGTTTATGTCTTCCTTTAAGGACATGCATCTTTTTAATGAGCAGACATCCAACAAGTGATCCACAAATAAGATAACACCCACGACACGTGGATTCAGTTGTCACTATTAAAAGTGGGCACCTATCACACATCACCAGCTCTGCAGGGTAGACACTGACAAATTCTTGTTCTTGGGCTGTACCACCTCTCCAGGAAGAACACTTCTGCTCACACTCACTTTCCATAGAGACGTTGCAGCAAATTTAATAAGGATATTTTATTCACTTACTTTTACAGTAATCACATTTGAGGCATTCCTTTTCATTTTATATCAAGAGTATAATAGGGCATGACTCAATTATTTAATTTCTTTAGGTTAAGGCTATATATTTTGTTCCAAAATGGAGTATAGAAGGAGTTGTCTTGACATAATTGATGTTTTAATTAAACAGGATACTCTTGTTTATACAATAAAGTATTTCACATAAATTCTGCAAAGTGGGACTGAGCATACTAAGAGTTTTCAATGCAAATAATGTATCTGATGTTTATTTAAATTTATCAAAAAAGAGTAAAAGAATTCTATATGTTCCTTTAAATGAATAATGCCATTTTGTATTGGGTCTTTCAATAAGAAATATCTATCTATCTATCTATCTATCTATCTATCTATAAATATATATTTACTTAGTATATATACTTAATATATACTATATTAAATTTAATTATATAATATATAATATTATATATTTATTTTTATTTATATATTTTTGCAGTACCAATGATTAAANTCAGGACTGTGTGCTTGCCAGGCAGGTGCTTAAGCCACTGAGCTACATCTCTGGCCTAGGTCTTTCAAAATAAATGATTTATAAAAACACATCAATTTGGTTAGATAGATATTAGATAATACTTTTAGCTAATCAGCCAAGGTTTAATATAAATAATGTACCAAGTGTTTCTTCTATTAAGAAAATCATAATAAAGAAATAATACAGAAGAAATTGATAATTCACTAATTAACTGAAATGTATTATTTTTTTTCTTTTGTTGAGAAAAAAAGTCCTCACAAATGCTGGGTAAATGTTCAGTATCTGACACACACAACCATGAAGATCATTTAAAATAAATGGTGTGTCCACTGCATGGTCTAGAGCTGTTCTACAGATGCTTAAGCAAAATTGAAGTGAGGCTGATGGGAAAAAAATTCTAAAAAATAAAAACATAAAAAGGATGTGTAGGGCTGGCCAAATAGCTCAGCAGATTATAATGCCTGCAAGCTGGTGCAGGGGTCCGGTGTTCAATCCCCAGGCCTGCCATGCTGGTCCCACCCACAAGGTTTGCTGAGACTGAAATTGAGACTGGGCATGGTGGTGCATGCCTGCAATCCAGCTCTTGGGAGGGTCTAAACAGGTGGATCGCTATGAGTTCAATCTAGTAGTGAGACCCTGAACACCCTGTAGACCCTTCCCTAAAATACAGAAATAAAAAAGCTGTGTAATATGATTGCAAACAGAAATTTAAAATAAAATGGAATGTACAAGGAAAAAAGAGTACAATATGCCAAAATTCTACCAGAAAGAAACACCTAGAGTATTACCCAAAATTCACTTTAGACTATTTCTATACAGACAGCTAAATAGATGTCAATATAGATGTCAACAGTTGTAGGACAGAGAAAATAAGTGTATTATTTTATTAAATAATGTATTTTATCAAGAGAAAATGTAACGCAAATAAAATCTTAAGATTATTTTACAAAATGCATAGCAAGTATTCTATAAATATGCTAATATCATCAAAAACAAGAGGAAATGGAGAAATTGTCACAGTTTGGACATGAAGGATATTCAACAATTAAATGCCCAACAATATCCCTCTTGGGAGTGATAAAAAATCAGTGGAAAATATGGAATGTTCTGTTGAAAATCTAAAGTTAAGATCATTGTACAAATATTAATATTTTGTTTTGCTAATTGTGCCATCTTTATATAGGATTCAACATTACTAAGTTAGTATGAAGACAATGTGGGAACTCTGTACTGGATTTACAACTCTTATTTGGGTAAAGAATTATATCAATGGGCCAGGGATAGATAGATAGATAGATAGATAGATAGATAGATAGATAGATAGATATTTTAAAAAAGAATTACATAAAACTTAAAAGGTTTCAAAAATAGAAAAAAAATTCTTTCTCTTTTATGTCAGTTCTTAAAGCCAAGAGCTGTTTGCCTTCTATCATTTACCAGATTCTGATGGTTGCATTTTCCCCTAAATTTCATAACATATATTATCACCCTGTACATACCTCTAATTTAAAATGGTTTCAATAATCTTTTTTTTCAAAGACTTATTTTGCATTTATTTTTATTTTATTTTTTTGATTAGGTAAGTGTTCTTGCCATTGTTTTAAAGGGTTTATAAGTCCTATGCTCTCAAGATTCATACATTTGAAAAGATTTGTGCTCTTAATAGTTTGCTTTCTTTCCCTCAGAACATTCTGGGCTCTGCTTCAGTGTTTCATGCACGGAATTGTATGTGAGTCTTTTGTTGCCACATCTTCACTGGTCATTGGTTTGGTTGTGTATTTTTCTCATGTTTTTGTTATTGCTGCTGCTGTGTTGTTAGATGTGTTCTTCAATAAGGATACACATATGGATTCTATATTATCTGGGTTCTTTAATATTAGGAATGATTTACAATGCTTTGGTAGATGTGACGTGCACAGATGCTAGTTTTCTTCCCCATAACCCTTTGTAGATATTGCTCTGCTATTTTCTGGCATTCATGGTTGTGGAAAAGTCTGAAGAACACTTGTTTCATATGTATATCTTGGTAAAATTTTATTCTATCTGCTTATTTAAGGACTTCTTTCTTTGTCATTAATGTTCAGTAATTTACAGGGATATATATTGTTATCAGTATATCTTAGAATAATTTTACACTTTGTTAATAGATTTCACTCTTTTCTTTGGGCAACATTTTCATGTAGTCGAATGATTTGTTTTATGTTGATTATACTAATTATTCTTATGTTGCTGCAGTCATTTATGTCCTCTACATCTGTTCATTTTTACACATTTTTATAATTATTTTTATATTTCCTCTACAGTCCCTGTAGTTATTATAAGGTTTCATGGGATGAAATGCATCTTTGTAGAATCATTCCTTGGTTTCATAGTTAAAAATCTATTTCTACTTATGGATATTTGCTTTATAAGAAATTATTCTGCTTTGATATGATGAGTGAAATAGTCTCTTAATCCATTTAATTCTTTACCTAAGTCTGTGATTT
>NDGM011187961.1:0-12324 GCA_002564305.1 Octomys mimax
GGTGTGTGTGTGTGTGTGTGTGTGTGTGTGTGTGTGTAGGAAGTAAAGACATTGATGTTCATTGATTTTTTAAAAGTGTTCCCTGACCAGGATCCAAAATGATAATTCTCAATGATCCCTAATTAATTACCTCAAGAGCTAAAGTTTTACATCACTAAATAATACAGAATATATACAAGTGTTCTTTTGGACTTGCCTTAGTGGGAATGATTTGGATTTCATATACAGTACTTTAAAATCCTTCCTTTACAGGAGACATTATTAGAAGCTTTTTATTTATAAAGCTAAGCTTATCAAGCAACAAGGCAAGCATAGGTTTTTGTTCTAGAGCCAAAGTTTATAATGGCAGCCAAATCCCTGAGCCTCAGCTTTCTTGTCTATTTTGTGGGGTGGTTAGCATGCACCTGGTGCCTGAGTATTTCAAGTTCTTGGCGTGTGGTATCCTCATACCTCTAGTCTAGTCCAGATAGTGGCATATCATTGAAGTTTCCAACTTCTGATTTGCCCCATCTCTAAGGCATGTTTTGACCTCCTGTTGGGGTATATGATGAGATTTAGAGAAATAACCAAATATGTTTGAATTCTGAGAGGCAATCTCTCTCGCTAACCTTTTGGAAACATTTCTCAGTTGGTTTTACTAGGATCAGGAGAAGACTAGAAGAAGGGGAGGCTTAATATCCACCCGGAGACCTAATTCTTTTGTTGGAGTGGAGTCCGAGAGCCAACTTTTGTCCCCAAAGTCATAGGACTATTACCAGAGTATTTCTTCTGCTGGGTCAATATCATGCTATGGGATAGAGAACATAACTCAACGTTGCTTGTTAAAATTCCTCTCCTTTATCAGGCCGTATTTTTCTGAGCACCCAGAGGAAATGGCGAGAAACTGATGATCAGTTTATAGCGATTTAAAGAGGTGCTTTCCATGCCTAATATCTACATTCTAAAGTAGCTCTGTACAGTAGGAACCTGTCAAGCATTTTCTTCTTTCTTTAATACATGTAATAAAGAATAGAGAAAAAAGGGTAATGAAATCAAAGCTGCATTTTGACTAGTTTGTATATTTATTATAAGGAATTCATAAGCTATCAAAAGCATCTAGGATACATACAGAAGAATCAAAACAATATTCAGAGTGTGCCCTTCAGAAAAGGTCAATGAAAGCCAAGCCTACGGCTTAGAAAAGGTAACAACGAACAGAGTCAATGAAAAATTTTAGGTCATGGATGATTTTTAAAAACATATGAAGTCCAAATAAAGCTTTGAAATAAATAATAAAGTCTGAGTTTTTTTGCATATATGATGTTTGGTCTTCAGGAGAGGAATTGATACCTTTATTCAGTCTTTATTTTTGGCAGATATTAAATAGTTAATGTGCTTAATGAATTAGAATAATTTCAAGGTCTAAAAATTCTTGACGAATTGCATTTATAATATTTTCAATATAATATTAGCAAAACAGATTTACATCTTGCATGTCACATGTTTCACGATTGAGTGATAAATCTGAAAATCAGACAAAAGAATTTCTCTCTATTTTAGGGAAAAACCATAAATGTCATTCATAAATTTGCTATCTATATAAAAATGCAGACTTTTGATTAAATATGTAACAAAGGACACATCTCATGCCCATATCACCTATGATTAGTTAAGAATTGTGACAAGAGGCAATGAGTCCATAATGTATTCACTAGTAATAAGCAAACAAAACAAAATCTAAACTAGAAGCCTAGAATAATTATAGGGAGACCCTAGATGTCTACTACCCCTT
Organism: Octomys mimax; assembly: GCA_002564305.1. Classification (NCBI taxonomy): domain Eukaryota; kingdom Metazoa; phylum Chordata; class Mammalia; order Rodentia; family Octodontidae; genus Octomys; species Octomys mimax. Next base: position 1,772 of record NDGM011187961.1, read on the forward strand.
TCCCCTAGCTTTTGCTGTTTTCTTAGTTTAGGAGCAAAGATAGAAACCAAAATAAAGACAGACCTTCCACTAGTAGGATTAGCTCATTACTGTTTGCAAGTCTTATAAAGTAATATTTTATTCAGAGTGATTTGTGCAAGTGAGTTGAAATTAAACCTTTTCCTTGCACCTGTAAAAATGTGTAAATGATGAAGCTGGCAGCACGATGATCACTTTACAGAGCAGCCTTTCCTTCTTCATCTGCAAGGTCATTCAGATTTATGATCCCATCACCTATGGCTCTTTAACAGGCTGCATTTGAATCTGATTAAAAGGAAAAACAAATAGTGGTATGGATTTATTAATAAAATGTCTGACCTTTTCACTTATATCCCTCTTTCAACATATTGCCAGTTTTAACCAGACAGGAGTTTGGGAGTTTTAATCTTTAGAGTAGCTTCAGGAGTTCCTGCCTACCTACTAGTGTGTGGATCATGAGGGGCTATCTCTTTCCCCCCTCTTTCTCTTTGGGGTTTAATTACTTCACCTACATCCTAATTCAGGTAACTCATAAAGCTCAGCCTTTGTTGTAGGTCCACCAGCTGTCTTATGTCAGTAGCAAGTAAAATGTTCACAATGTACCGGAATGCTGCAAGACGGTTTATGGCATTGCAATAAAAGGTAAATTGAATTTACAAAGATGCATTTGTCACTGATTAAAAACTTACAAAGTTAATTGGAAACACTGTGGAGGTGTTACCACACAACTCGAGGTGTAATGGGTGGCTCTAATTCAGCCTGGAGGAGAGTTGTGGGTCCCATTATGGTCTCCCACAGTAAGATTCCCAGCGATGCAGTCCAATTTAAGTAGCCAAGCAACATAGTAAAGGGCGCAAATATTTTTTTAATATGAGGTGAGTGCAAATTTACTCACAATTATTCTTGAAAATAGCTAGAGGAAATAGCCTTTGGAGTTTCAGAAACACTGAATGTGCTAATCATATGACTTCCCCTTAGAAAACATATTTAAGTTTATTTTTTTTTCATTTCCCCTTCTTTAATGTTTCTGGTTTTCTTGGTGTTTACACTGGCAGCACCACTGCTGAAGCCTATCGCTGGCGAAGGAAAACACAAGACTGAAATGACCAGCAATCTAAAGTGAACAGGATTCTCCCGTGGGACCTTGGTGAATTATCTACACATAATTCACTTAACCTTTGCCATTTGGGGACTTGGGAAACAGTGTATTTCTAAACCCGAGACTTTTAATTGCGAGCTTTAGTTCCCCTCATCCAGCTCAGTCTGAGAGATGATGATTGAAAAACAGTCCGAGGAGGCTTTTCACCTCGGGTGCGCATCCTGGATATAATTAAGTTGGTGGCCTGGGGTGGCCTTTGGATTCTGCAGAGAGAGGAGTAGTTAGGCCCCACGCGATAGGCCTAACGTGGACATTTGGTGTGTGCCTGGACTTGAAGAAAGTTTAATTTGACACTATTAATATTGCAATTAAAAAGCAAGCTGACTAATGATTAGAAATCAGTATGTAATTACTTATAACTGAATAATTGCCATTGATGAACTTATGCCAGTAACCAAATAATCCACATGACAACATTATCCCTATTGTACAGTTGAGGAAGCTGAGATTTTAAAATGTGAAGTAACGTACTTAAGTAAACATGGGAGCCAGGAGTTGAATCTTTTTTTTTTTTAATTAAAATTTTGTCTTGTTTTATTGAGACAGGGTCTCAATATGTAATTCAAGTGCCCTTGAAATTATTATGTAGCCCAGGCTGCAAACTCACTCCTGAGTGCTGGGGTTACAGGCATGAGCCACCGCACCAGGCTAGGATTTGCATCTTGTATGTCCAACTATGAAGGCAGCTCTTTCTGCTCTCTGCTGTTATTCCCAGTGCATTTATGTGTCAAAACCTCAATGTAAATATGCAGAGACAACATATTTACTTGACCTTTGCTGATTTTCCAGAACTGGGAGACTGGCTGACATCAATAACTAATTGAATACTGGAACAAAAGTCAAGTTCAGTTCTGAGAATTAACGTGGTACGGTGGGAAGTGCACAGAATTTAGTTTTTAAATTCCCCAAAATTCCCTAACAGACTTCCAGTGACCTAAGAAGGTCAAATTCTTGAAACCTTAACTTTTTTTTATCCATAAAATAGGAATAATACATTTTACAGGCGCTATTGTGGGTGTAAATGAGGCAACTGGAGAAAAATATCGGGCTCAGTAAAGTGACATCCAAAGGGCTATTTATTAGGTACATTTTTACTTCTTCACATAACATCATTTTCAGAATTTCCATCAGAACCTCTCTCACAAAATAATTACACTCACAAGCTGCTTGATGAACTTATTTGAATCAACTTGGGAAGATCTGTGAACATGTATCACAGGATTCCAATCCGTGGAGGACTCATTTGCATCTACAGTTACTGGTTCTGTTCAGAATTTTTCCATAACTATCAGGATATTTTCTTGTTGAATTATACATGCATATTGTCAAAGGAACAAATCACTTTGCAACCAGAGAGAGACTAGATGACTGAGGGAAATTCCAAGCTAAATAACAGGAAGTTTGCATAATTTGGTAAGAATCTCTGAAAAATCAGAGCTGTTTTGCTGCAGGGAGGAGCTGCACAAGAACATTCGTAATTTATTGCACACTTTGAGGTATAAGGCGAGAACCAGCCCGCGGCCCAGCAAACTGTCCCAGCCAGCAGGGAGCTCCATCCTCCTCTAATTCCTTCCACTTTCCATTAAGCCCTTTTCCTTTTCATCTTCTGTCTGTGGCTTATTGACTTCTGTAAGGTCCTTGTTTTTAAGACCATCTTTTTATTGATGCTGCTCATTAAGTAATTATAGTGGCAACCTGAATCCATTATTATATTTATAAGATATCAATTCTCCAATGTCAAATCTTGGCACCTATTCCTAATGATGTATGATGAGAATCAGAATATGTTATATTTGCAGATAATTTACAGAAAATAATGGAAAAAAGAAGAAAACAAATTTTAACCTGAGCTCTTTTTCTCATCAAGATTTTTGTGAAAGAATCAAAATGCTATAAAATGGCCAAAAGTTAGGACAAGATATACAAACTTAATGATCAGTTCTCAAAATCTCTGTATTTTACCATCTGAAATATAGATCACTCTTATCCTATTCTTTTTTATGAATAAAGAAATGGAAGTTATGAGCGATTAAGGGGCTTGTCTGAGATCAGTGGAAGCTGGCTAGGGAAGTACCTGAGATTTAGATGACAAATCCCTGTATAGAACGTTTCCCAGACCCCTCTCTGCTGCAAAGGATAATGACTCTCGAAGGATACTGAAAAGCAAATTTACATGCTTGCTTTGACCCTAAGAAAGTAGCATCATTTTCTGTAAATAAAATTAAACTTATTTATACAAATGTGTAGAAATAGTAAAAATTCTGTTTTAAAACATGTATCTCAACAGATGACTATCTTTTGAAAATATGATGGGACAAGTGGAGAAAAGTATAAGATGAATTATGGTTTGGGAGGAAAAGTCTAAGTAATAAAACAAAAAACAAATGAAAATTAACTTTCCTGCATTTCTAAGTGAGGCTATACTTCTGTTACCTCTAGCTTGAGACTAACATCGAAGATATCTTAAGAATCGGATGGCTTTATAATAACATCTTAGGTTGTCACACTGCTTCTTTTGACAATAGTGTGAAAACATTCAAACAAATAAACCTGAGTTTCTTATTATTCTTAGAAAATATTAGTAATGCAGACATATTATTCAGTTGAATCCATCTCTCAACTGAGGAGCTTAACAGACAAAAGATGTCAGTATGTAAGTCATATTTCTGTGGTAAGTGCTCTTCTTATCACCAGACTTTATATTATTGTATTTTTTCATTTAGTTAAATGTTTATGTTAGAGTACAGTCATCATTGAATTTAGAAATTAGAGTTTAAATACCACCAAAGGTGAGAAACTGTGTAATTTGGGCAGTCAAACTCTTCTCAGTTATGTGGGCTGCAATGTTGTTCATCTTTAAAATGGGTATGTACAGGAGTGAGGACAGAGGAGGTAGGGAGAGAGCTGGGTAGTGGATGCTGAATCCTGAAGCATGTGAGCTGGGGTGTGTCACGTTGGCAGTTTGAAAATGGCCACTGTAGAAGCATGAACACCATGGAAATTGTCAAATGGTGCGATTCAGGTGCTCTCTGTTTTCCAAGAGCTGGTTGGTAAACATTCACCATTATTCCTCTCCTGCTCATAGCTACTCTTTGAATAAAAAGTTCTACAACCAACCAAGTTTTGTAAGCATAGGTTGAAGCAGCATCATGCAATCCCTTTTTTCCCCTTTTCTTCATTCCTTCTTCTCTCCATCTTCCTATTCTTCTTTCTCTTGATGTGATAGGAAATGTGATTCTTAAGGACATCAAGGAAGAAACATTTCATATTATAAAACATTATTTGAAAATGTTTCTCTCATTTTTGAGGCAGAATCTTTTTGGGTAGTCTAGGCTGGTCTTGACTTCATGGCAATTGTGCTGCCTCAGCCCCCTGAGAGCTGGGATCACAGGTGTGCACCACCATACCCAGCATCAGACGTATCTCTTCATCCTTTGGGTTCCCTTCCTCACTAGAAATGACCAAACCTTTCTCCATCTCTTTTCTTCACCTTCTCTGAGATCTGTTTCTTTATTTATCATACAAGTATCATATTTTTACATAAAATGGTAACAGAACAACGATACAGAAAGTAAATATGAAAGCGTTTTCCCTAGCAGGTGTTTAATTGTAGATCCTCCCAGATTTTAGTGCTCTGACATGCACCTGGGCTTCCAGAAGGGGCATTTCAAATTGTATTTGAACATAGAAGCTCTTGTCTCAAACATGTATTAATGTAGTGAAGAATAAGAATATTCTTTAGAAGGCAGTTTCAGAAATAATGGACTAATGGATTTTTAAGAAACCTTCAAGTTGTAAAATTATAGTAAGTACATTATTCTAAAGACAGCCATGATCTTAGATACAGGATGACTCACGTATTGTGCAGAGGGCTTGTTTTTAGCTAAGCTTGTAAAATGAGGGCAAATGATTCTGTTGATTTACTTCCAGGATGGTAAAGATTTCTATTGTTTTTTAGTAGTGAAATTCTCTCTCTCTCTCTCTCTCTCTCTCTCTCTCTCTCTCTCTCTCTCTCTCCCTGCCCCCCTCCTCCACCTCCTCCTCTCTCTCCCCCTTTAGTACAGGGAATCAAACTTAGGACCTTGTAAGATTACCTAAAGATATCATAGGCATGGAGAATTTGTGAAGTTTTAAGAAATGTTATGCTTTGTTCAACCTGAAACATGTTAGAAATGGAGCCTGTATGTGGTGGCTTTTTAAGTTGAAAATCAATGACAACACTCATTAAGAAGTAAAGGTGTTTAAGAATATCTATACAGACCAATAAAGAAGTAGGCAGAAAAGTAGATCTGTTAAACAATCAGCCAATTATTGATTAATTGATATAGATGTAGTTTTAAGGATCCTAAAAGAAATTTTGGTATACATGAATTGTATAAAGCCTAAGTTTTACTTCTTCTGACCTGTTTACCACATTTAAATGACTTTTATAATACATTTGCAAGTTTATGTCTATGCATTTAACTAGTGTTAATGGATGTTAAACAACTATAATTCTCTCTTATGGAAAATTAATCCAATTAGCCCTTTTGACTTATTGTCAGGGCCTTTTGAATATAAGCTTGTAGATAAATTGTGGTGATAGCAAAGTTTATTTGCCTAAGAAATATGGTATCCTTATAGAGAATAATATGAAGATTTCAGCACCTTTCTCCTACCAGGCTTATACTAGAGGTCTTCATGTATGGATTGTGCTAATTGCTATTAAAATAAGGTGTGATGTTAAAAGACTAAAGTAAAGCAAAAGGCCAAGGGAGATGACAACATGGATTAAAGGAATTATTGAATTCATTCCAGAGCACACAGATAAATCTTAAAGATCACCTTCTTTAAACTCACCCTTTATCTTATTGAAGTAAGCAATAAAAACGTGGTCTGGTCTGAATGTGCTGAATGCTACTGCTGCATGGGTGTGAGACTGAAAGAATCCAGCGGTGAGTTGTAAGTGGCACATGCATGAAACTGTTAACAATTAACCTTTTTCTCCTTCTCAGAATTCACAAGGGACTTTGCCCACAGGAAACTGAACTTAGATTTTTTCCCCCTTTCAGTTAGGAGTAAATGCCTTTTGCAGAAAATACTGCCTGCTGGCCATGTTGAAGATAAAGTTTGGTATAATTTAATGTAACGTCCCCTTCCACTGTTTAGTGTTGAAAGAAGTTAGTATGGCTGGGAGCTTGAAAGACTGAAGAATGAATGAATAACATTGAAATTCAACTCACACTGACTAGGCAAATGCAGATATTACCAGCAAACCTCTATCAGCAGCAAAGATAAGCTAGGGTGATTTTCAAATTATTTTTGAACATTCCTAAGGGACAGATTATAAATTCTCACATATTTTGAGGAGGAATGCACATGAAATGCCAGTGATACTGTGACAGAGGCTCTTCATTTTTCTCTCCTTTTCCCAGAGGTGGTTCCAGCTTGAGGGAATTGATTTCTACTATGAAAATAGAATTACTTTTAGAAAAAAAATGCTGAAATTAGCTGACTTCCTGTTAGTAGTAAATAAAAATTATTCTTTGAAGGATTCATGTCATTTCACGAATTATTGTAACACATATTAGGTAACGACATGTAATAGGGAACTAATAATAAATAGTGAGCAAAATTACAGGCAACTTTTTTCCAGTGCATGAATGACTTTAAAAATATAAAAAAGTCAGTGAGGAAATAGATAAAAGAATTGAAGGATGTCTTGATACTTTATACAAGCCCAGTACAAGTGGACAGATTCAGATATTTTTGGCAAATTAATATTACTATTCTTTATAGTAAACACATAATTCCATCACACATTAGCTAGTATGATCTTGTTGTATTTTCCCCATTATTCCTAAACTCGAACTTGTACCAATGGTGGGAATCAACTCTAATGCCATCGGGTCCTTCTGAGACCCAGCTTCAGGGGAAATAGGTGACCCTGCTCACCACAGGACTGGGATACTGTAGGAGAAGTTCACAACCCACACAGTTCACCGTTTGTGAACAGCATCCTGTCCCCTCTACATCTGCACAGCTGTCCACTTGCCTTCTCTCATATTTTCAGGCCCCACTTCCTGTTTCAAACTCAATGGCTGTTGGATCTGACAGACTGTGGTTCTCACGTGCTGTGGCTCTATGTCCTCCTAAATGTACCTGTGGGACAGGTGGGTCAGATGCACGCTCAGCCTGACTTCCAACTGCAGATCCCCAAAGGGCAGCCATGGCTAAGAGCTTTGCTCTTCTGTCTGAAGCGAAGATCGACTTTGATGCCCAGTTCCTTCAGAGGGCTTTAACTAGCTCATCTCTTAGGTGTTGTTTTGCTCTCACAGTCTATGAACCTTGTTTTTTTTTAAATTTTTTTTTTATTTAGTACAGTATAGGAGCTACAGGGTCTCACTACATAGGTCGGACTCCTAGTGATCCTCCCGTTTTCAGCCTCCCAAGTGTGCACCACCACGCCCAGTCTCAATCATTGTCTCAGTGCACCCGGGGGGTGGGGGGGGGCTGCACTGCACACTGGAGATGGAACCCTTGTCCCTGTGTCTGCCTAAGCTGGCACTTTAATCCACTGAGCTGTCTGGCTGGACCTTGAACCTTGATTTTTATGGTGCTAGGATTCTATGACCTTAAGTAGTAACCACAAAATAGAAAAGCTTTCTTTCAAAGGAGTAGGTGATATTTGATTATCCAGGTGAAAGGAAGGAACAGAAAAGAATAAGATATCTCTGAGAAGGGAACCATGTCTCACAGCAGACATGGGGAGAAGACTGTTCTCCAGGCCTCCTGTGTAAAGAATGTGTGTCTATGCTGTCACCTCTCGGGGGAGGTTGGGGGTGTCAGGCCCCCAAAAGATGATGATGTCCCTGCAACATGATATGTATTTCAAAATTAACGATTTTCTTTACCACATATTAAAATTTTATAGATGTTAAAACAAATAGTTTGGGATTTTTTTCTTTCAAGTTTTCTTTACTGTAAAATTCTGTGTGAATTCACAGAAGCTGGAATTTCTTTTTGAGACAGGATCTCGCTATGTAGTTTGGTCTAGCCTGGACTCACTATGCAGCCGAGGTTGGCCTTGAACTCATGGTGATCCTTCTGCCTCAACCTCCTGAGTGGGATTACAGATGTGTGCCAACATGCCCAGCTAGCTCAGAAGCTGAAATTTCTTCCTGCTACAGTAAGCAAGCATTTTTTAAAAATGTGTTTAGTACAGAGTCTACAGAGTCTCACTACACAGATTGGACTCAGAGTGATTCTCCTGTTTTCAGCCTCCCAAGTGCTGGTATTACAGGTGTGTGCCCTCACACCCAGTCTCAATCACCATCTCAGCATGCACCAGGGGGAGGGGCCACCACTGCATCCTTGGGATTGAACCCAAGTCCCTGCATCTGCCTAAGCAGGCACTTTAATCCACTGAACTATCTGGCTGGCGCTAAGCAAGCATTTTTGTCTTCACGCTATTTTTGAGCTTGAGTCTAAAACTTTGCTCTTTATTTTTAATAAATCCCAACTTTATCATTATATTAGCCAGGTAGGCAGATCATGAGTCTACAAAAGCCATACCCAGGCACATGTTACAGGTACGCAGAATAACCCCCCAACATCTGCAGCCCTTTATCCATTCTGGCACTCTCTTCTGTTCCAGTGATTCACGGGTCACCCCTACTGCAACAGGAAGCAGAAACACTGAGATGACACTTAGGATTTGGAGGTAGATTTATTTACAGTGATAGGTGCTGATCAGGATCATTCCAAGAATGTGACACCCTGATCTGTCTCAGGTGGTCTAGGGCTTACACGGGATAGGCAAGCAGGAAGCACAGAGGTAGAGTGGCTTGTCAGTTGGGGATTGGTTTATACAGTGTGCATCACAGTGACCAGCCCTTTTCTAAGAGGAGTAACTGGGATTGGAACAGGAACTATTACCTGGGCAACTAAGAAACCGAAGCATACTGGTGGCAGGGGGTGGAGGGCGTTTCCTGCTACACTAACAATGATTCTAGAAATTCCTCTCCAAGCCCAGTCTGGGTGTCCCCAGCACTGCATTTTCTCTCTGAGCTTACACCATCAGTTTTTCTTTCAATTTCTCAGCCATGGAACCCATAAACTTTGGAGTAGTTTTGACTCCCTTTCTTCTTTTTACCTGGTAGCCACTGATTTTTCTCCTTTCTGCTTCTTCATTTGTTATTGAAGGAGCAGTAGGTGCATTCATTTTACACCCTAGGCACTGTACTAGGAACTGGAGGTACCTCCGACTGCCTTTATGAAAGCTGCGGGGGGTGTCTGAAATCTCTCCTATGTCTTAAACTCTTCTACTCTATTGTCTCAGCTCCTGTGCTCCTGGCCCTGGACTGATGCTATGTTGTGCTGATGCTAATTTTCTAATAACCTTCAAGAAGCAATGGGCCTGCCAGTCTGCTCTTCTTGAAGCACAGATAATCACGTCATCACTTTGCTCAGAAGCTCATGGGGGCTCCCCATTCCCTACTGACATGCAGTGTATTGCAGAGGGAAGAATGCTGGGCCAACAACCCAGACGCTGAGTTCAGGGAGTGCAGTGGCCCGCAGTGGGCATCAAGCAAATTGTTACCCCCAGCTTCTGTTGGCAGCTCAGATTTCTCGGGATCTTTGTTTCCTTTTTGGGTAGTGGTGAGTAGGGAGAGTGAATCCTGCACCCTCCCAGCTTCTACATCCTGCTCATTGCTTTTCTCTTTTTGGAGCCTGTCACGGTTTTGATCTAGACTGTCCCCAAATCCTCATGTGTGTGGAAGGTGATTGGATCACGGGGCATTATGCTCACTGGGGAACTCATTCACTGGAGGATTCAGACCTGAGTATACTCTTAGGAGGTGGGGTCTGGTGGGATGAGGTAGGTTACGGGGTTATGACCCAGATGGGCCCATAGTTCTCCCCGGTCCTTCCTTTCACTCTTGGCCTCCTGGCTGCTGTAAGACTGTCACCTTTCCTCCACTATTCCCCTCCACCCTGGCTGCATCTGCTCTGGAGCCAGCTGACCATGGACTGTAACTGAGAGGAAAAATAAACCTCTCTTCTTTTTTTGTTTTGTTGAGACAGCGTCTCACTGTGCAGTTCAGGATGATCTTGAACTCACTATGTAGCCCTGGCTGGCCATGAACTTGTGGTGATCCTCCTGCCTTAGTTTTTCCAGAGCTGGGATCACAGGCGTGGCCAAAGCTCTTCTCTTTTAAACTTTGGGTGTTAGGTACTGTGTTCAGTGATAGGAAGTAACTAGGACAGAGCCTTACCCTTCTCATATTTGGGGGGGCTTCAAAGTTTGGGGTATCTTCTATTATGCATACTGGATTTCTAAAGAAATGTAAGGAAAAATTTCCTGATTTTGCTTTTTTTTTTTTTTTTTTTTTTT